>OY744475.1:204862588-204970088 GCA_963556175.1 Tipula confusa
AGTAAAATTTAGTTACTTTTTCAGTAAAATAGACTATATCTTTTTACTGATTGAACTATACTTCTATTGTTGGTTATATGTTCTGGAATAAAATACTGAAATCGATTTAACCTCGGTTCAAAAAAACCGTACTAATTAAATCACCCTGTATATAACTAAAAATATACAATGTAAATTTAGAGTAATTATTTTTTATTGTTGTTAAAATTATAAAAGAAAACAAGCTTAAAACACAATGAACACCAAAACAAAAGCTTTTCTTTTGGTTAAAAAAAATTTACATTTTTCCGTTTTGCATAACAAAAAGGCCATTTTTAATTCATCCTTGATTAATTTGTAAGATTTACGTAGATTTTAACAAATGAAATCTTGCACAATAATGTAAAGTAGCTCTGAATTATCTAATTGGTTTTTATATAATCCTGATTCATGTTCACTCGTATTTCTTGTTTGCGGTGTAAAAAATATTTAGATGCTTTTATTAGTTAGGTCGACTATAAGATTATATAAAATATTTTTTTAAATTATTAATTAATAAAAAGATTTCTTTTGTTTTAACTTCCGGTTTATTTAGTCTTCTTGTATATAAATGCAGGTTTCTTAATCAATTAAATATTCTATGAATATTTTATAGGACGTTTCTAAATTACAGTTAGAAAACTCAAAGTGTGGTTGCAATTTTTTTATTCGTCCTCTAATTTCAAAAAACGGTAGTAAATTTTAAAATTTTAAATAGCAGTTTCGTGTTCGTATATATACACAAAAAATAAATAAAAAAATTAATTCCCCTAAGATCGTTAAATTGAATGAAAATTTCATAATAAATTGTAAATGACATTATAACTAAATGACGCCATTTAGCTAGATGTATATTGGTGGTAATTAGTCATTTTTAATCAATATTTAGTAGGTTTTTGTATTTCGAATTTTTTATTTAAAATTAATTACTTACTGAATATTTAAATATTTCATTTTAATTTTATCAACCATAATGACGATAGAATCTAGCGATGTCCTTAATAAATTAAATACAGTGGGCTTCAAACAATATAAAGTAGGAAAGAGGATAGCCTGGGATTAAAATAAATTTGATAATGTCGATTTACGGATAATTGAAAAAATGCTTAGCACAACAAAACCATAATGAAAAGTTTCAGGGAAAATTTTGATGTTGAAATGACCAATTTGAACGAAGTCAACATTGATATAGATATTTACAATTTCTTCCTATGTAAGGCTTTAGATAATCTTATAAAACTACATGATGCACAAATGTAGGCTAAACCACGATAGATTTTGTCTTTTTAGTGATCTCTTTTTTTTACGCAACGGCAAAAGAGGTCGCTTTACGGCAAAAGAGGTCACCAAATCACATTTGCGTGGTGGCCAATTGGCATCCCAATTCTTCGATAACAATTCAATTTTTTTTACAAACGTTTCACAGCTCAATTAGCGAATCGAAAACGTTGTGAATGGCCATGTTGCTTCTTCTCATGTACTATTTGACCTTTAAACGCCTTCATACGGATGTTTTTATGCAAAATGCTCATCACAGAACAGCGTGAAATGTTCAAATTTTGAGCATGATTGCGAGTTGGAGTTGATAGATGCTCAGACACATTCTGATATGCAAGTGCACGTGTTGGTTTATCCATTAACAATCCAGTTTAATGTACTGGCCATACCGCGACCCATTTTGACATTAAACTAATTTTCTATCAAAGTATGAATGGCGTAAGTGTTACCACACTCGAACTAATTGGTAGTTCCAATTGCAAACACTAGATGGACTTAAGCTGCTAAAGTCATTGGGACATCACCAAAACTCCGAAATGTTATTTACCAACTATTGATGTGAAAGGAAGATTGACCATACCAACGATCAATTGGTACGATAACGACCAACGTCATACACCAGACGTATATCAGATGATTGTGATGAAATTTAGTGTTTCTGTTGACCATATCCTGCACAATTCAATAAAAATACGAATGGCAGGATTTACAAGAAAACTTATTCGAGTCAGTATAACCCATAAAAGATCAATAATTTGTGGACGATTGAAAATTTTAAGATGAAGGAAACCACCATTTAAGGCCGGTTTGGAAATAAAGCATGGTGAATTCTAGAAAACATAAGAATTTGGATAAGAGGAAGCAGTTTACTTTTCAAAAAGTTTAAAGTCCGCTGTAGGGTTCAAGGGCAGATATTGTTGGGTACAAAATGATAACGTTCAGATTATAGACTTATAGACTTAAGTGTGACATGCAAACACAGGTTTGAATCGACAACTATAAATACGGAAGATAAAGATGTCAGTTTAGATAGAAAAAAACTTCGGTCTTAATGAGTTCAAAACCTATCAAAGACCAGAGAAAGTGGGAATAATAATTGACAGCCATTCGATGACTATTAAAGGAATATATTATAGGACAGATTCAGCAACATCAGTATTGAGATGGTTGATATCTGCGGGCCTTGTATATCGGTATATACAAGTGAAACCACTGTGGCTTGTATTGTGGTAAACCAAAAGAATCTGATTGACTCAAAGTGGCATCCTAATTCAAAGAAGCGAATAGTCTAGGCACTCTTTTATAGAACAATTTTCCTTATTGTCCCCAAAATTAAAAATGTTTAACAAAAAATTAGAAGTAGTATTAATATTTAAAAGATTTGGATTTGCTTTTGTGGCTACTCTTCCAACAGAATGCTGATAAAATACACTGGTTTATCCCTTACTTCAAATAAATTGATGCCTTAAATGGAAAAGTTATTTGGGAGGCATTAAGAGATTTTTTAAACCAAGCAAAACGAAGATTATACTCATTAGAACGAAAGTTGCCAAATAATCTGTCGCTATATTTGAAGTTTACCGACTTAATGAAAATATACTTGGAATTAGGCCATATGGAACTTATACCCAAGATGAAAATCAGTTAACCAATCAGACAAGTATTTTACCTGCCATACCACGGAGTGCTAAAAAAATCAAAGCTCTAGCACAAAACTTCGAGTGGTTTTTGATAACAAGCTTATGATTGGACCTACGATACAGCAAACAATATCAGTAATTCTATTGAGGTATAGGAAGTACAAATATGTTTCCTCTGCCGATTTAGAAAAGATGTATCGTAAATTTATAGTAAACAAAGAGCAATTTTCAAAGAATTTTGTGGAGGGACTTACCTATGAAGCAGCTTGATCGATATCGCTTACTTACAGTGCGATTGGCACTTCTTCGGTTTCATTTTTGGCAACATACAGTCTGCAATACAGAGCCCCAAATGCAGCTAAAATTAACAAATCAGATTTTTACGTTGATTAATTGATGTCAGAGGCAGATACTCTGCAAGAAGCATTACATTTACAAAGGCAATTAAAGTCGTCTTTACAGCAGTTTGGTTTAAAACGACGAAAATGGTCTACATTTACCACAAGATGACTTGAAATTATCCTAAATTGCTGTCCCCAGCAACAGTAATAATCAAAAAATTATTTCAGCACATGTAGTTAGAAAAACTTGGCTGGGATGACGAGATACTCAATATTTGACTGATCGATACTTGATTGAAGACATTAACATACCAAGATGGCTCCATACAGAAAGATAAGAGGTCAATTTCCTCCCATGGAATTAGCGTTAACCTTATTACCGCGAAAACTTAGGTTGCCCCGACTAAAAATATTAGAATCCCTAAGCATTAATGCTTGCTTACTAACCAAAAGTATTCCTTTAATCTGATTCCACAATTGAACTAAATTGGCTGTCAAAGCAACCGAATTCTTGGCCAACATATATAACAAACCGAACTAGCTTTATACTTACATTCACGAAACGAAATCAATAGCATCACATTAGTTCAAAGCAAAATCCCACTGGTTACGCATTCAGAGGCATCAGTCCAAGAGAGGTCGAAGATTTTGAGTTGGTGGAACTATTAAAATACTAGTACAAGCGAAATCCTTGAGAACGCTAAACAGGACACTTTTCTCCAATGCTTGCGATGTATTCAATTTGGCAAAGGATAACATCCCTAATATACATTTTGGATAGGCATCCATCGAAGTATACAAAAAGGAAGAAAGCCTTTTGGGTTCTCGTTTTAATAATATTTAAGCTCCTTGAAAATGTGAAAACTTTAAGAGTGAGTTACTCGATAGTGAGAGAGAGGAAAACTATTTCTTCTATAATTTTTTTTTTACTTATAAATCAAATAAATATAGTTCGAACAATGTTTGAGACATCGACTGCCACAATCCCATTTTTATGTATGATTATGGAATGATCGTATTTATATATATATATATATATATATATATATATATATATATATATATATATATATATATATATATATTTTAAAAATAACGATGAAAAATAACCAATGATTATTTATCTATTTCAAAGCTTTTAATCTATTTGCTCGGATTACATGTCTGTAATCGAGTAAATTTTCCTATTCGGTTCTATTTCAACAAACATATGACAAACAAGAAACGTTAAGAATACAAAAATGTTTATTCTATTTTTTAACTGACAAACTAGACGCAAATCATCTTCAAAACTCAATGTCACGTATCCTCCCCACATGAATATTTTGCCGTGGTTTATGTCGACATACCAAAAAAAAAAAATTCAATTGCACACCAACAATAATAAAAAACGCTTCGACGCTATGTTTAAGAGGGTAAACACAAACCAAAATAACTCAAAAAGAAAAAAAAATTTTTTTTTGAAAAGCTTTTCACTTTTATATGCGAATTTAATTTATTCAATAAGGTGATGATTTTA
The DNA here is from genome assembly GCA_963556175.1 of Tipula confusa. NCBI lineage: Eukaryota > Metazoa > Arthropoda > Insecta > Diptera > Tipulidae > Tipula > Tipula confusa. The sequence continues at coordinate 204,867,385 of OY744475.1, forward strand.
TTTAATTTAATTAAGTTTTTTCTCGTTTGTCTGTGTGTAGGTACGTTGATAAATAAAATAAAATAAAATATTTTAAAAGTAAAACTTTTTCATTTCCAGTGAACTTTATTATGATGTTAAAAGTTACTTTAAAACAATTTTCGATACTTTTGTTAGAAAAAGACCGAGCAAAACCAAAAATACGTAAGAATTGTTCAACTGTTTCTTGCATTTTTGTTCAGTTTCGTTTTTTTTTCTTTATTTTCCTGAAACTGACTATAGTAATGTAATACTAGAACAAGTGTTTTGCTACAATAAATGATAAAATACTAACCTAAATAATGAGGCGTCATAAAGATTCAAGAAACAGTTTTGTCATTTTGTCTCCTCATATTTCCTATAGGTCATTTTAATTATTTCCTCATAACAGCATTTTGCAGCCATTTTATTTATTTTATTATTATGTACAAAAACATATTTTTAGCCAGATTACATAAATTATAAAAACAGTATTGTACCATTTCGTGTGTAAAATTGAACAAAAATTAATTGTCTTGATATAATATGCTCGTGCAAAATGTCAAGGCTGGCAATACAATAAGTTATATATGTACGAATATATTCTACGAATAATATACTGTATTCGAATCATTTTGATAACAATCACGTTTCAATATTTGTCTGATTTCTATTTTTATTAAATTTTGAAGATTGGCAAATGATAAGGAATGTTTTATATATATCGAAGATGTTAAATACTCGTATGTGTATGTTAGATATAACAACAAAATGTGAACCGAATCCAAACAGTAGAACATAAGTGAGTATGGATGAATTATTAAACTGAATATAAATCAATAACAGACAAGCATTGGCTATGAATAGTTAATATAGAAACTGTATAATGTTATAACAAAGTGATTCAATTGTATGGCCGGGTAAATTGAATTAATTTAACTTGATTAAAGTTTAATCCCATTTTGGGTAATGCAAAAGGATTAGAAAAAAAAACTAAGTGGATGGAACAGAGGTGCTTTATTTATTAAAGCTGTCTGGGAGTGCTATTTTAGGAGTATGTGACCATACTTATATGATTACATGGCAATGTAACCTAAATGTGTTTTAGGTGAGTGCAATTGTTTTAAGTTAAGTAAAGTTTATAAGCTCTTATTGAGCTGCATTTTAACCATTGATTTAACAATTTAAATGAAGCCTCGTTGTACTAAAATTAATAATTATCTTACTAGGTATTTAATTATTTTGGCAAACACCATTTTTATCTTTTATAAATGTATGTGTCTGGAGCTTTATCATCTATCAACATACATCCTGAAGATCAACAAAATCCTAATAAGTTATACTCATCAAATGAATTGTTACTTGTTTTTAAAAGCGTTATAGATGAACTCAGAGCATGCCGAACTCCAGGAGAACAAGTACAAGTTATTTTAGTCACAACCATAAAATATGTCTGCAAATAATAATATTAAATTCTGTACCTGGAACGCGCATAGCGTTTATACAAAAAAGCATGAGGTAATGAGGTAATTTAATTTTTTTAACAAATTTAATATCGATATAATGTTAATTTTAGAAACACATCTTAAACCAGCTCTATCTTTTCATATCCCACATTACCTGATTTATAGAAACGACCCCATTGGTTTAGCTCGTGGAGGTGTTGCTATAGTTATTAAGAAAACGATCAAACATTCTCTTCTTCCAGTTATCGCATTGCAAAGCATTGAAAATATATCCAAACTCTTAATGTCTCCCCATGGTACACTAATGGTTACTTGCTGCTACATTTCCAATACATTTCCAACCGGTTTACTGTTATCAATTGCAGCTTTATTATTGGGGGCGATTTTAATTGCCGTCATACATATTGGAACTGCAGTAGAGCAAATAAAGGACGTCGTATTCTTTTCAATTTTTTAATAGTAAATCAGACTGTGTTGGGCACTTTCCAGATACACCTACTATCAAAACAATAGATCTAATAGCACAATAGACTTCTTTTTATCAAACAGTTTAGTTCCAGTATCCCGAGTTGAAACAAAAAACGACATTAAATCTGATCATCTCCCTGTACTATATGTACTTACGTACAATTCAGACCGACCTGTCAGCTAAATGCCATGACTTCAAAAATGCAGATTGGTATACTTACCAAAAAATTATTGATAACAAGCTCAACGTTTTTCATTTATCTGAGTCTACTCCTGATATTAGCCATATCAATTTTGCTACAGAATAGACGACGTAGACGACGTAGACAATGAATTAGACAGAGAGATCCTTACCTTAAAAATATAAAAACTTCTAAATAACGTTATCAAAAAGAAAATCTACGATATAATTAATTGCAAATGGCAAAATAAGGATCTTGTTAAAGGATCTAAACCATATTGGCAAACAATAAGATATATCCAAAAAAATACGTCTGCATGCCACCGCTTAATAACCCACAAAATAATAATTTGATTAGCTTTGCATCTGAAAAATGTGAGATTTTTGCATCGAAGTTTCAAAAATCGTTCGAAACACCTTCAAATGTTATAAAATCTGATGACATAAAATCTAGCATCCAATCTGTTAATGATTGTGTTGAACACGACATTTCAAAATTTATTGTATCTGCTGAAGAAGTTAGAAATGTTATATATAACAGTCGTCCATTTAAAGCTCCAGGTCTTTACACCATTCTTAACATTGATTTAAAACAACTTTCCTCCATTACATGTATTTTCCATAATTATCCCAGACTTGGTTACTTACCCTCATCCTAGAAAACATTCAAAATTATAGCACTAGCTAAACCAGGAAAAAATCCCAGTGATGTTAATAGTTACCGACCCATTAGTCTGCTTAGTTCGATAAGCAAAATCTTTGAATGTATAATAAAAAATAGAATAAAAGATCACCTTGAGCTAAATAAATTGATGATCCCGCAGCAATTCGGTTTTTGATGACAACACTCCTCCATTCATCAAGTACATCGTATAACTCTGCATATTAAAACACAAAGAAATTATAACAAATCCACAGGGATATTGGTCCTACTCGACTTAGAAAAAGCTTTTGATTCAGTTTGGATAAATGGCCTTTTACATAAATTGGTTAAGTACAACGTCCTTATGTATTTAATAAAATTATTGCAATCATATTTAAAGCAAAAAAAAGAAATATTAATTTATAATTTTTTGTTCTTGCTGACTTGTCGAGTGAAAACAAAATTGTAGAAAAAAACACCTTATCAGGGCTAAATAAAAAAATGTGTCCGTTAAAAAAAAAGAAACCCACATCAAACAGAAGAAAAAACACTATTTAATAATTATTTAAAACAATTTCAAAGTGCATAAATTTAAAGGAAGTTATGTGCAATATAAACCAGTGCATCCTGTGTGTCTCCCAATATTTTTATTTTAGCCTACTTAAAAGGTACTAGTTCTTTATTTATTTATTATTACTACCTTCAATAATTACAATCAGTAATAAATGCGACATTATTAAAGGACAAAATAAAACATTAAATACAAAATCAATCCTTGATGAAATCCTTCGCGTCGTCGGACATGCCAACCAGGAGCCTGAAAAATGTATCGGGCCAACAACTAGGCACTTACAATATGCGCTTTTAAATAATTGAAAACACAAATGTCAGATGCACCTTTACGCCGGTGGTCAAGCCGCTGCAACCTAAGTAGACCGCAACAGTCCTGATATGGTGGAAGAACAAATGCATCGAAACGATTGTTGGGTAAATTACGAAGTGCATATAGAACGAACTGCCTCTGGACACTTTCAATACGTTCTGAATGACACATGTAAAACGGGGACCAGACATGGGTAGCATATTCCAGGATAGATTGTACAACATTATGAATAGAAGAAGGCCAATATTATGACTGCCCTGAGGCACTCCAAAAGTAGCACGAAAATACCGGGAAAACAGTCGGAAATCTTTACGAACTGCCATCGATCTGAAAGATAAGACGTTAACCATCCAACTGGGAGATACTGACAATGCAAGTTCTCTAACTTGGTGATGAGAATGGCGTGATCGATTTTATCAAAGGCTTTGCTAAAATCAGTATAGATTACATAGAGCTGGATTTTGGAGTTATAACTATACTAAAAAGATCGCCGCAAAATGTAACCAAATTAGTGACCGTCGATCTACCAGAAAAAAAAAACATGCTGAGCTGTGGAAACGAGAGGTTTGCTAAGAAAACACAGTACATTATGTACCATTGAATCAAAAAGTTTAGGTAAGACCGATAAAAGTGCTATCCCACGGTAATTCACTACATCATTTCTTCTTCCTGACTTGAAAATGGGACACATAACTGAAATCTTCCAGGGATCTGGAAAAACACCACTTCACAGGCTATCATTGGATAATAAGATAACGTAACAGGCTGAAATTGCTATTGGAACTGCTGACGGAGTTACGTGAAGTGACAAAAGATGGCAATGTTGGCTCGTAAACTGGATCAATAAAATCGGCAAACAGATCACATATGCTAGAAGTGGAGTTGGCAATTGAGCTCTGATAATTAATCGAACCAGATGCTTTTATTTTATTGCTAAAATATTCCAAAACGCCTTCGGATTTTCTGACAAATCATCTTCTATCTGTAACATGTAACTATTGTACAAAAACCAATTCAATGTTTTGAACATCCTTGTGGGATCCTTGTGGGAGTGAACAAAATCGGTATAAAATTTTGATCCATGAAGCCTGTATAAAGTGTGAAGCTCATTGCGGTGTTTCTCAATGTCAACCAGCTTCCTGTTGTACCATTTTTTGGCTCCAGCTTTTAACTTCAACGAAAAAACTCCATCAACGTCGAACCAAAGAACACCGGGAAGATTAAAATCACCGATGATTGTTAAATGGTCGCTATCATGTACTAAATGCATGATATCGGATTTGATGAATTCGATGAACATCTGGTAAAAATCGATGTTGGACCCATGTGCAACATATACTGCAAAGATAAACATGCGGATGTAAAATATTCTGCTAATTTCATTCTTAAAGTGAGCCACGTCTCACCGATTATAATAATATCGTAGTTATTATCGAGTATGCCCATCCGAAAATTTTTATCTTTACCGCGAATACTGGATGCATTATGATAGTAACACGAAATGACTACAGTATCACGGGAAGGAAATGAAGGTGGTACCTTCGCGGAAGATGAAGCTGCAACTGACGTTGTGTAATTTGATAAAGACGTTAAAGGTAGTAATAGTTTTTTGAGCGATGTACGTAACCCTTCACTAAAATCCCAGATGGCCAGATGTCGGGTTGAAGCAATTTGCTAAACAACGCTGGGTCAACGCCAATCTTAAACAAAACAAAATTCAGTCGACTCACATCATGGATAACCGAAACAAGCAAACGGCAGTTCAGGACTTCTTCATCAGCTCCAATTTTCTGACATAAAATTTTACATAACGCAACTAATGTAGTGGAGACATTGAACTTAGATACACATATGAATTTATGATCCTTAAAGCTTTAATTGATTCATCAGCAGCAGAACAAGAACCAATAATGCACTACTGAGGCTGCTGTAACACTATTCTGGTAAACGTTAGATGCAGGAGCCGCACTCGAAGGTCCAAAAGTAACGTTAAAATTACACTGCTTCATAAAAAGCTTTGCTTCAGTGCTTAATTTCTCAACAAAGTATCGAAACTGTCGGCTAGCGATTTGGCTCATTGGGAAATCCGGCTTATTTGTTATTACGGTAATATAAAAATACCTCTCAGGCCTCCTTAAAAAATATGTAAATGTAATTTGATTATGTAACACAAGTGGCATAGATCGCATACGAAATTTGTGTTTAGTAACAGTCACATTTTATGTATCCAAAACATGTGTTGAAAATTTTCTAAAAAAAAAATTAGTCGCATTTTAGGAGTGAATATCCTTTATGATATACTAAATAAGCTGGTCTCTAAAGAGAATAAAGAAGTGGTCAGATTAAAGGAAATATTCATTACAAATTTGGAAAGTTATCGTGTTGGAATGGTACAAAAATGGTACATTTAAGGAGGTGGTCCCATTGAAGAGGTGGTCTAATTGGGAGGTTTCACTTCGGAGGTTACATATCGACGATACTTTGATCGAACAGCACAAGCGACATTTTTTCAAATTTGTGTTTTTTATATCTTTGGAAAGCGCTGATTTTTCTCTTTACAACTGTTTACAAATCGTTTTACATTTGTTTCTAGAAAACTGTTGTTTTCTACTTTAATGTTTTACAAAAGGTGTAAGCGACATGAATCCGTATTTTTTTATGAGTCAAGCGACAAAACGTAGTGGTATTGTGCAAAGTAAAAGTGATGTAGTGTTTGTCTTAAATTATTAATTAATTCATAAAATACGGTTAATCCAAGTAAATATTATTAATTATGAGATTTTGGTTTCTAATTTAGTACAAAAAATAATACTAAAAGAATTCGAATAACATAGGAACAGTAATTCTAATTGTCGAAAAATTGTCGTTTGTGTCTTTTGGTAAAATTATAAAAAAAAAATTATTATAATTTTCGCGCTCTTTTTTTTGTTGATTTAACCAATTTAAAACCAATTGGGGAAGACAAGATTTTGTCAGTGAATTCTAAAAACAAACTATTTCAAATGTTTCATGTTTTCTTTTTTTTTTGTATTTTTTACTGTAGTATTTCTGAAAAACAATTTACTTGAACTATGGCGTTTGTGCTAATTGTATTTCCATACATAAACGTTATTTTTAGGAAAATAAAAATGAATTCGAGAGGCAAGTTATTTATTAAATTGGCATTGGCACAACCAAATTTAAAAGATAATATTCTTTGCAAACCACCTATTTCAAGAAAGTTGAATTATCAGAAACCGGAGAACCCAATTTCGATATTCGAAACGGTTGAAGATAATGATAACCAAAAAATCTTACAAGATGTAAATAAAGAAGATATTATTTGTATAAATATTCCATATAGTGTGGATGCCGATTATATTGCTATGGACAATCAATTAGGCATACAGGGGGATATAATAATATTTGACCACCAAGAAGAAATAGTTGGTACCGAAGAACATCTGTGAACCAATACAAAATGAAAATAATCATAAAAAATTGATGAAATCAAAAAATATCAATTTATCTAAACGTACATCAGGTGCTGAATATTTAAAAAAAAAATGGAGATCTAGTACCAAGGAAAAAAATACAAGTTAACCCTTGTGTCAATCGGGCGAGTTGCTTTAATGACTGTGCAAGCCTATCTAGTGAAACAAGGCAAGGATTATTTGACGATTACGGGCAAATAACCACTCAAACCGACAAAGATAAATACCTTAACAGTTGCATTGAAAAAATTCATATTAAACGAAAGCGTTCGGAAAATTCAACAGTCCGAAAATGTACTCATGTTTATAGTATAACATGCCCACTTACTAAGATAACAAAAAATGTTTGCAAACAATTCCTTATTAATACGCTGAATATAACAGCTTCTCGCATTAGAACCGTATTGAACAACTTTAAAGACTTAGAAGTAATTTTGAGTCCACACACTAAACCGAAAAAAAACTATAAGATTATTACAGGAACTGAGCAAATTCGTTTGGATGAATTTATTTTAAGTTTACCGGCTGTTCCATCGCATTATTGTCGATCTTCATCTACAAGAAAATATTTACCTTCTAATATTGGCTCATTAGCTAATTTACATAGGATGTATACAAATCAAATATAAATCAAAGCAAATAGAAAATGGATTCGAGTTTGTTAAAAACGATCAATTTCGTATTCTTTTTTAAAAAAAAACTACAACTTATCAATCCACAATCCAAAAAAAGATAAATGTGAAAAGTGTGAATTTTTTAAAAATATCACACATAAAACTGCTATTCAAGAAGCTGAATAAACCATTCACATTTTACTTAAAGATGAATTAAAAGCAGAATTTTTAAAGGAACAAGCTAATGCCAAAGAAGATTCATCCCTTCTGATAGCATCTTTTGATTTACAAAAAGTATTAAACGTTCCAAAAGGGAATAGTATCCTTGGATACTACAGAAAGTTCGCCGTATATAACTTTACTGTTTATGAATCTGTCACGAAAAATGGGAATTGCGATATATGAAATACATAGAAAATTATGGCAAACGAGGAGCAAATGAGATTTGCAGTAACATTTGGAAATTTTTAAAGATGGTAGATAATCGTCAAACTATAAGTAAAATTTCATTGTACTATGATAATTGTACTGGGCAAAATAAAAATCGTTACACCGTATCTATGATTAAATATTTTTTATCAATGCCTAAATACGTTATGGAAGTAGGGGTAACATTTCTTATATCCGGTCACACTTATATGCCTGTAGATTCGATGCATGGCGTAATCGAAACACATTTAAAAAATAAAACCGTATGGTCCTACACTGAATATCCTACTTTAATTAGGAATTCAAGAATCAACCCAAAGCCTTATGAAGTCAATAATCTAAAATTTAGTGATTTCCATGATAGGATGTCAACAGAGGCAAAAAATGCAAAAATAAAAAGTATCCAGAAACCCTATAAAGAAGTCAGATTAAAGACGATTAAAAAAATAATAATTTCAAAATCAAAAATGATCGTTGATACATATAAAGAACGAGGTTTAGAAGTAAACATGAATTGTAAACAAGAACTCCCACGAATAATTTACAATTCAGAATTGCCAATTAATATAAATAAATTTACCGACTTGGGCCGTATGTGCTCCAAAAATATCATACCAGAAATGTATCATAACGATTTTAAACTGTTAAAAATTAATTCATCTGTTTTAGATGAATTGAACGAAACAGATGAAGATGAAAATGATAAGCCATCAGAGTAAGAAAATTAAATCTAACTTTTTTAAACTTAAAAGACTGAATACATGTGATGGAGTTAACAATGTTAACAAAATAAGATTTTTTTAAAATATGAAAATGAATTCTTTAAATTAATATTATTTATTTTTATTTTTATTGATATTGTATTATTATATTATACTATAATTTTTTATAAACGAAATTTTAATATGTTTTTTATGAGTTAAACACAAACGACAAATTGGTATTTTTATTTACATTCAAAAAGCATAACTGCGAATAAGCGACATTTTTAAAATATTTATTAGCACAAGCGCCACAGCATAAGCGCCAAATTAATAAATTATAACACACAAGCGACCAAAAGTAGTATTTATGCGATTACTCAAAAAATAATTAACGAAATAAAATAAAATTATGTATTTATGTTCGTCTAGTACGAAGTTATACATTAAAAATAACATCAGGTTATTTTAATTAAAATTAAAAATTTAAACGTTTTTCCTTCTCCTGTAAAATTTCCAAAATGTCGCTTGTGCTGTTCGATCAAAGTATCGTCGATATATATATATATATATATATATATATATATATATATATATATATATATATATATATATATATATATATATATATATATATATATATATATATATGTATATATATAAATATAAATATATATATATTTATATATATATATATATATATATATATATATATATATATATATATATATATATATATATATATATATATACATATATGTAATCAGCATTTTTTACATCTTTAGCTTACCGGCATAATCTTACAAGAAGATCAGGTAGTGATTTTACACCGTTATCATTTAGTTCAACTATGTAGATAACATCTTCATGTGCTAAATCCTGGGTGAACTGAATGTATAACATCTTGTTTTGAGTTATTTCATGTTGGACAGTTGAGAAAGAGAACTTCTCGTTAGCGTACACCAGAACTAGTTGCAAAAATACATGGTAAGTTGTTATCAAGTTTGCCGCAATATTATGACTTTTTCCCTGGCATTTAATATAAACGAACTAATATTTTAGGTATTCCTAGATATTGCAAACTGGGAATCAAGGTATTGGCTTTGCAAAATAAAAATAAAAAAAATGTATGGCACATCAAAATATAAGTTGAAAAGTTCCACTTAGTAATCCCTCTTAGAATATAAGGAGCTCAAAATTAAAGCCTTTATCCCAAGAGAACTATTTCTCTTTAAAGTCCTTATATAGATATATTATACAAAATATTTTTAACTTTTTCCGATTTGAAATTCAAATGGCAGTAACTTCATTATTTATAGATTTAAGATTTTTTTGTTATAAATCTTTGAAATCTTTAACTAAGGATTAAAATTAAATACTGTTAGTAAAATTATAGCTTTCTAGAACCTTAGATTAATAAAATATATAAAAGGGGTGAACGGTTCCCAATTTTAAATCAAAATTAGCATCTTTTTAAATAAAATCTGCACCCTTTGCAATCATTTTATTTTATGCGATCTCATTAATATTCCTAATGGCATTATAACAAAAATATTCGACATTACGATGCTGCATCAAAAAAATATATCTTGATTCCATTTAATTCCTTCTCAAATAAAAAAGAAAAGTTTAAAATTTTAAGAAAATAAATAAAATTTCTTGAAGTTTTCACAAAGAACTGTATAACAAAACATAAGCACAAAATGAAAGCTCTTGAATTTTTTTTTTGTTATCTTATTTCCTGTACAAATATTCATATCTAAATAGCAAAAAAAAAAAATAACGAAAAGCTTAAAACTTCTTTTTATATTTGCAAGGTGGAATAATGAATATGTTTTTTTTTTTTTGAATTTTGGATTTAATTCACAAACAGATACAAATGCACAGATACAATTTTTTCAGTTTTTTAAAAATTATAAATTTAAATTTACTTTAACTTTTTTGCATTCTCTGATTGTTGATTATCATTTAGGGTCATTAAAAGTTTTGCCGGATTATTATGAGCTTTTTACTAGTTTCTAAATGGTTTTTTCATGATTTGTTTTTAGTTCAGAACTTTAAAACAAATAAAAAAATGTAACAATTATAAATTTGTATATATGTATGTTGTTATCATATTGGAAAATATTTTACAGTTGTACACAAAACTTTTGCTATAATATAGAGCCATGGAATCGCGTGAGTGCAATTGCATTTTACGAACTATTTATACAATTTTGTTGTACCTTGCTGTAATGTTATTTTTCTATCCAAAACATAGGAAAGTGGGGCAATATACATACTAGTTTCGTGTAGAGATATGATATTTTTATGGGGGTATATTTCCAAAAATAGCAACAAAAAATGGTGGTTTATTATAAATCACTTTGTTATGAAAAATGTTTGCGGAATCGGAATGTTCGAAATGAATATTATTTTTATTTCGTTCGTATATATACAAAAATTAGGTGTCACGGGATCAAGAATAATAAATAAAAATATAAGTTGTCTGGCTTTGTTTTTGTTTTATTCCACCGTTGGTGAAATTCGTGTATTTTGATTGCTTGAACGCCTTTCGTGCTTTGGCTATTCAATTTGTATGCTCCAATTTTTTTTTTCTAAATAATTACAGAAAAATTATTACAAATGATCCTTTTTCAGACTAAATATATGTACACGTATATATATATATATATATATATATATATATATATATATATATATATATATATATATATATATATATATATATATATATATATATATATATATATATATATATATATATATATATATATATATATATATATATATATATATATATATATATATATATATATATATATATATATATATATATATATATATATATATATATATATATATATATATATATATATATATATATATATATATATATATATATATATATATATATATATATATATATATATATCGATATTGATGTGGTGTAAAACTCGGTATTGATGTGGTGTTTCTGAATAACTTTAATTAGGACTTAATACGGCATGCTAAGCAGTGGTGCCCGTACACCCATGTTACATATAACCAAACCGAAGGAGTAGAAAGACCAGAACATAAATTGCAGTTATTAAATATGTTTGCTTCGAGGGGATAAAGCAGAATTAATTAGACACATAAAGGTTACCAATCAGACCTATGAGGAAGCCTGGTCTAAATTAAATGCCAGGTATGATAAACCCAACTCGGTATTGTTGTCGCTGTTACAATTATTTTTACTTCAAAGGGGCTATAATCGAAGCAATCATAGGGGTTTGAGAAAACTGTGATATATTTCAGACGAGGTGTTTTGTGGATTACGGGGATTAAGAGAGCAAGTTGAATTACGGGATCCGTGGTTGGTATCATCACGGTACACTAAAACGATAACAGTATTGATTATAGAAAAAATAATTTCAACTTTTCCTGTGACTATGATAACAATCCATGCAGATAACAAAATATGGCATCTAGAGCTGGCAGATCCAAATTTCAACCAACCCAGCTCAGTAGAATTATTAATTGATGGGTTGTGTTTGATGCGCCTTGTAATATAACAAACACAATTTCTCTAAATGACTAGCTAAATATTGGAACAAAGCTTCAGCCAGAAGCTTATGTGAACTATTGCCATAAATGCGGATATTGAAAAAATGTATTGAAAAAAGGAAGACACTAATTATCAATTTGTGGCTATGGCGCAAAAATACAGAAGAAGAACTAAATCCCTACAAACGTAAGAACTTAACTTATGGAACTACTTATGCGCCACTTCTGGCCATTTGGTCATTAGAGCAATTAGCCATAGAAGCGGAATCCGAATATTCAGAAGCATCCAGAGTCATATTAACCGGAAGTGCAACAGTGGAAGGTGCTATAAATGGAAGTCAAATTAATCCAGTTTCTTATGGTCACTAGCAGCAGATAAGCCAAAAGATATTCCAAAATTCATTGCAGACATCACAAGTACCAAGACCCTGGGAATTATGTGTAATCCGCAAAGTGATATTTTTCATTCAAAATCATCAGGCTTAGTGAAGATGTGACATAGGAAAAACGAAAAATGCTTTCGGAAGGTTCTAAAGGCTATGATCCATTGTGCTGGTTATCACCCATTATTATTAATTTCAAAATTTTACTGCAAAAACTGTGGCTAACCAAGATAGATTGGGATGAGAAAGCACCCGCTAATATAGCACGTTTAAGGAGGTAAATTTACGATAATCTTCATTATCTCCAACAAATTAAAATTCCGAGGTGTCTTCTAAAGTCAGGAGAACCAACAACGACGCAGTTGCATGCATTCTGTTGTGCATCAGAGGTCATGTACGGCGGCGTGGTATACCATTGGTTTAGCTATGAAAATTGAGATATAACCTGTTCCATAATATGCCCTAAAAGTAAAGAAACCCCTCTAAAAAAGGTAAGCGTGCTGAGATTAGAATGTTAAGGAGCTGTACTGCTAGCAGAATTGTTGAAATATAGTGCTTCAACATTACATGTAAACAACTCCAAGATCTAGGGAGTGCTGGAACTACGTAAGGTTGAAACAAATTGTTAAATCACAATATTGGTGGCAAGGATCAAGCTTGCTACAACTAAATTAAACCAAGTGGACCAATGTAAAATTTACGTAACTTGCAGCCGAAGTAGATACGGAAGAAAGGACTAAATGTTAGGTATCGGGATACTTAACATACCAAGAAAATATAACAGCCAAAAGTTATATTGTACGTGCAATGCAATCCAAAAATTTTGGACAATCAGGGTAAGACAGCTCATCAAAAAGCACATCATATCGTGTGTAACCTGTATTCGGTATCGCAACTCTCAAGGGCAACCAAAACTGTCTGACCTGCCAGCCGAAAGGTGCAATAAAACAAAACTGTTTCTAAATACTGGTGTTGACTACATGGGCCCGATGTATATTAAAATGACTCAACATAAGAGGTGGTTCATCTCGAGGTGGTGAGCAGTCTCAATTTTCAATATCGTCAACAAAAATTTAAACGGTGATAGAATTTATTCCCATGAAGTTTTTGATGCAATGATATGTGATAAGGATAAAATTTGTGTCGAGCAAGTACACGGTGAACACTGGTTTTAAAGGTTCTAGGCCTTCAAATTTGTTAGCTGCAGCTAGAGAATCGATTTTAACATTTTTATTTGCACTTGTTTTCCCCATTTCCTCTTTTTATGTTTGTTATGTCCTGTCTCACATCATGGCATGAAAAAATCATGGCACAAAAAAGCATTGCAACCTTTTCTGCTGGCCTTTAGGTATGTTAAAAAAGTGTACAAAATTATAGTTTTATTTTATTATAAATAAAAAAACGACATTTAATTGCAACAATCCTCGCACCCCTTTAAATGGCCTTTATATTTTATTGATATATTCACAAATTTTATAAAATATATCTATGCGGAAGATACTATCTCATTTTCAGAAAAATGGTGATCATTTGATAATTCACCAAAATGATTTACATATTTTTTTAGTTTTTGCCTAGAAAAATTGGCTTGTTATTTTATATTTTTAAACTTTTTGAGTCCTTCCTTCCAATTTCAATACCATCAAAATATCAACAGTTTTTGTTTGCAACAATTTTGATGGTACATTTTTTTGTAACCTAACTTTACTGAATTTTTAGTTAGATTTTTTAAATAGAAACACACATTAAAACAATTTACAAAGTTCAATTCTTTGATTTAAAAGTTTAACTTCTGTAATTTAAAAGCTCGACTTCTTAATTGTTAAAGTTCATTTCTTTGATTTAAAAGTTTAACTTTTTTAATATAACATTTTTAGATAAGGCCAAGATTCTCAGAGTGAGTGGTAGATTGGAATGCCAGAACCAAATTTAACACATCACAATCCTTCACTACCATCTCGATGGCAACATTTTTAACAGATGAGCCAATATTTTTGGGGGCGATGGCAGAATGAATATTTATTGTCACTTCAATAGCGGCATAAATGGAAAACCAAAACAAACAATTTGCAATTATATGATATTGGCATTATTATGGATGATACACTTTCACCATCAAGATGGATGATGGATCGAGTAATAGAACTACACCCACGCAAGTAATCATCGTTTCGGGCCGCATATTTAAAACCAAAATGAGAATGATGAAAAGGCCCATTGCGGAACCATTGTATGTAGTCCTATTATTCTAAATCAATTGTTTACTTTGAAAATTCCCTTTAAAAAACCATCTACACCCAAATTGCTCATTTATTAAAATATATGTTTTTTTTAAGATGCGTTTCTAATATTACCTTTATGCCATATAGGCCGTACATATTTTATTCCAAGTTCTGGTAGATTTTTTAATAAAATATTTTGGATTTTGTCTGGTCTAAGAGCTTTAAGAGGGCAAATATGCTTTAATATTACAGTAATTTCATGTACAGATATTACCAGAGGGTATTGGAACTGTGGTACTATGAGCTGAGGGTGTTGGAACTGTGGTACTATGAACGGATGTAAACTGATTTTTGGAATGAAGGAACTTTTTAGCCTTTTGGATACAATATGTGAAAAAATTATCATGATAATTTACTCCTTGAGTTGCTTCTAAATCTAAGTCGAAGTTGATATTTCTGTGGTTACGATTTATTATATGTTGGTACTTATCCCAATTAGCTTAAAGAATTTAGTTCAGTTACGGTTTTAACATCTCCGAAGACAGTTTCAATTCGTATGCCTGCAATTAAAGTACAATATTGCGATTATTGAAATCCTTATTAATTTGAAGCGTCGGATAACGGAGTTAGCTACGTAGTTGACTTTGCAGTTTGCACACACATGTTTAACATCTTCTCCTTTAAATGGACCCTTAACTTCGGAATCACCATGATTTTTTAAGATGCGGAAAATACATTTGGGATTCATAGTACAATTAGTGAGTTCACATTTTAATGGTTACGTGGATTATTTCCCATTTGCAAATATTCTTGGTTGTAAACAACTTTTTAATAAATAATCCTTTAGTGACATCTTGTGACAAGCAGACCTTACTATAATAAATAGTATTGCCATCAAGTTACATAATTAAACACAAAAAGAAAATATCGTTTGCTGCTCTGCTGCATATGACATCTATAATATCAAAAGGACATACCTCTTTTTCAAATATTTCTAGTCACTTTTTAATCTCTAAAATCTCGTCGATTTTATGTGCAATGATTGCTCAGTACACGGTATGCTAACATCTAAATTGTCAGTGCACAGAACTCGAGTATAGTATATATAATGACTTTTTTGTTAAATAATCTTGTCCATACTCAATACGATATTCTCATGGTTCAATATTTTTCAAATGACGTACCTACTTTTTGAAAGGATTTCGGAATGCTGTTAATGGTATTGTTATATGTTGATTTTGATCCACAGAATCACTAGACAAGCTAAGAGCTTAAAAATAAATTAAAATTCATAAGATCACCGAACTCATCAACCTGAAAATGATCAGCAGTCATTGAATTCTAAAATAAAATTTTCTAAAATTTCTATTCTATTACTAAAAACTAACTCTAAAGCCCTAAATTACATTTGATTTTTGGAGTTGTTTATTTTGAAACTTACTTTGGAAATCAGCAAAATAATAAACGAATAACGACTAATGCTCCAAATTAAAAAAACTTACACAATGGTACTTCACGTATAGAGAACAAGTTGAAAATTGAGCAACACAAGTAAAAAAGAAAGTCTATAGGTTTAGTGAGCATATGGAAAGTACATTTAAATCATAGAACTGTCAATGAGGAGTATCTCTCGAAAACGATATTAATCAAGAATTTGATACGTTTTTCTGAAATAAAAAATAAATTAAGCAAAAAATAACAAATCGCTTGATCTTATTTAATAACATTAGAGGTGCTAACAAAACTCCCAAAAATTTCATGACTAAAACTTAAAACTAAAACATAAATTATGGCAGGTGGCTGAAGTTTTCATGAGTCTGAAACCTAGAAACGTTTAAAACGTGTTTAAAAAGTTACTTCTGAAATCAAAAAATTGAAAATAAAGGTAGTATCGCGAATCATCAATTTGGATTCAAAATTAAGCAATCCAAAGCTGACCATGCACTCGAAAAAAGGCAGGTGTTCTCTAGTAGAATTAACCATTCCAACATATATATATATATAAATATATATAAATAAATATATATATATATATATATATATATATATATATATATATATATATATATATATATATATATATACATAAACTTTTCTAATTTAAAAGTTTAACTTCTTTTATTTTAAAAGTTCAATTTTTTGATTTAAAAGTTTATCTTCTTTAATTTAAAAATTCAATTTTTGATTTCAAAGATTAAATTCTTTAATTTAAAATTTTTACTTCTTTGAGTAAATTTTTTCATTTGAAAATGTAATTTTTTTAATTTTTAATCGAACTTTTCGATTTCTTTTATTTGAAAATTTAATTTGTTAAATTTAAAACTTCGATTTCTTTTTACTGAATTGTTTAGTTAAATTTTTTAGATAGAAACACGCATTAAAACAAATATGTGTTCCATTTGCTTTTACAATTAGAACGCTTCCGCACGTTCCTCTTTTTTCTGGATTGAGTTAAATTTAACTGCCTGCAGTGAAATATATTTTCAAGGACAATGTTTTTGATTTAATGGTTTCCGATTAAACCGATTAGTTTTTTATTAAAATTAACGAATTTATTTGCTGCAAGTAATCGTCAACCATGGATAGTTTCGTTACATTTGGACAATTAAAAAAAATCGTAATATATTTGAATGGGATAAAATTGGGAATAATATTGGTTATTCATATTTAAGGTAAAACAGATCAGTTGTAATAACATCGTGGTCAGATTTTACCGATACAAATAAATTGAAATATTTTTAACATTTAACATATATTTAACTTATAATAAAAATATACACATTACGCATATCGAAAATAAACTTTTCCACTTTCAATTCCGCATATATGGTTTCATAAACATTTATATATGTTGTGTTAATAAAACACATTAAGGTATCTTATTCTATCTACATATAAATTTTTATATTATTATTTTTTTAAATAATTTATTTACCACGCACACAAACTTTTATCTAACACTTTTTCTCCACCCAACTAACCCAAAAACTAAAGTGAATTTCATTAAAAATTTATTTTATCCTAATTTCATATAAAATATTAAATTTGATTATTATTACTACATTATAATATCCTCTGAAACATATTCACTAAAAAAAGAAAAAATTCGTCTACCTATCGATTTTATATGTTGAAGTATTAGTGGTGCCTTATCCTAATCCAATCCAAATATCTTGATATAGACATTAAGGTATGTTATCAATGTATACGGAGATGTTACAACAAAAAACCTATTATCGTACTTTCACCTATCTCACGAACTATGTGAACTAAATATGGCCTAAGTCAAAATTAATGTAATTTGTATTTATCATGTTCTGGTGTTTAAATCGTGAAAATAATGGGTGGATAGAAAGCTTTTCTTAATGATACTCCGTAAAATTTTATTATTCTTAAATCAACCAAAAATTAACAACTTGCCTATGCGATATATATATATATATATATATATATATATATATATATATATATATATATATATATATATATATATATATATATATATATATATATTCAGTATGAACAGAAAAACGCTTTACAGGTTATGCTGCTGTATGTGGTACATTTATTATTTGACATTTGCACTTGTATAATGTACATTTATTTTTGATGTCTTTATTCCAAGGAAACCAAAAATGTCATAGTGACGCCATTTACTATAGTAGTAACGAAAATTAAATTTTTAAAATTAACATAAAGTTTTGATAATAAACCGTACATGTGGACTTGATTATGCAAAAAGTGTCTTACTGTACCTTACTTGAAAAGTTTTACCACTTAGGAGATTCGTCGGTTGAAAATTACTACGATTGATTGACTCAAGTTCTTTAATTTAAAAGTTTAACATATTTAATTTAAAAGTTCAGTTCTTTGATTTAAAAGATTAACTTCTTAAAAATTTAACTTGTTTGTTTTGAAAATTTGGTTTTTTTAGTTTTAAGTTCAATTCTTTTATATGAAAGTTTAAAATTTTTAATTAAAAAGTTTGACTTCTTTAATTTAAAAGTTTAACTTTTTTAATTTAAAAAATCAATTCTTTGATTTCTAATATCTTTAATAGTTTCACTTCTTTGATTTTAAAAGTTTATCTTCTGTGATTTTAAAGTTAAATTCGTTGATTTAAAAGTATAACTTCTTTAATTTGAAACTTCGTCTTCTTTTATTTAAAAGTTTAACTTTTTAATTTAAAACTTTGACTTCCTAAATTCAAAAGTTCAATTCTTTGATTTAAAAATATAACTTCTTTAATTTAAAAGTTTAACTTCTTTAATTAAAAAGTTCAATCCTTTAATTTAAAAATTTAACTTCTTTAAATTAAAAAATCGAATACTATAATTTAAAGTTTTTACTTCTTTTACTTAAAAGTTGAACTTTGTTAATTTAAAACTTGGACTTATTTAATTTAAAAGCTCAATTTTTTGATTCCAAAGTTTAACTATTTTAATTTAAAAGTTTATCTGCTCTAATTAAAAAGTTTAACTTCTTTAATATTAAAAGTTCAATTTTTTTTTTTATAATTCAACTTTTACAAATGTTTGAATTCTTTAAATGTTTTAAATGTTTGAATTCATTAATTAAAAAATTTAACTTCTTTTGAAATTTTGTTAAATTTTTTGATTTCAAAGTTTAAATTCTTTAATTTAAAATTTTAGCTTCATTGAGTTAAAATTTCTATTCTTTGATTTTAAAACTTAACTTTGTAAGTTAAAAGTTCGGTTTCTTTTATTTAAAAATTTAACTAAAAGTTTAAAAAATTCGACTTTTTTAAGGTATAACTTTAATTCTTTGATTTATTAGTTTAACCTTTCTTAATTTAAAAGTTTAATTCTTTGATTAATCAATTTAATATTTTTAAATTAAAAGTGCGACTCCTTAATTTAAAAAATTAAATTTTTTAATTTAAAAATTCAATTTTTTGATTTTAATTTTAATTTCGTTATTTTAAAAGTTTAACTTCTGTAAGATGTAATTTTAATTCTTGAATTTAAAAATTTAACATTTTTAAAGTTCAATTTTTTAATTTAAAAGTTCAACTTCTCTTATTTAAAAGTTTAACTTCTTTAATTTAAAAAATCGAATTCTGTAATGAAAAAAATTAATTTCTTTTGTTTAAATTTTAATTCTTTGATGCAAAAATTTGGTTTCTTTTTTTTAATTAATAAATTTCCTTGATTTAAAAGTTTAACTTCTTTTATTTAAAAGTGCGACATCTTTGATTTAAAAGTTCGACTTCTTTAATTTAAAAACTTACATTCTTTTATTTAAAAATTTTACTTTTTTAATTATCATTCTTAAACTTCAAAGTTTAAATTCTTTTTAAGTTTAACTCTGTGAGTTAAAAGTTCAATTTTTTGATTTAAAATTGTGACTTTTCTAATTTAAAAGTTAGACTTCTTTGATTAAAAAGTTTCACTTTTTTAATTATAAATTCAATTGGTTATTTTCAAAGTTTAAATTTTTTCATTTAAAAGTTTTACTTTTTTGATTTAAAAGTTCAATTCTTGGATTTAAAAGTTCAACTTTTTTAATTTAAAACTTTGACTTTTTTTATTTAAAATTTTAACTCTTTAATTAAAAAGTTTAACTTCTTCAACTTAAAAGTTTAACTTCACTAATTTAAAAGTTTAGTTTTTTCTAATTTAAATGTTTAACTTCTATAATTTAAACATCAATTCTTTGATTTAAAATTTTAACATTTTATTTAAAATAACATTTCTTTGATTTAATAGTTTAATTCTTTAATTTAAGAGTTCGATTTCTTTGACCTAAAAGTTTGAATTTTTGATTTTAGAGTTCACTTGTTCGATTTAAAAGTTTAACTTCTTTAATTTTAAATGTTCAACTCTTTGATTTAAAAGTTTATATTTTAATAATTTAAAAGTTCCCTTTTTTGATTTAAAAGTTTAACTTCTTTAATTTGAAAGTTCGACTCCATTAATTTAAAAGTTAAACTGTTTTAATTTGAAAATTCAATTCTTTAATTCAAGTTTAAATTATTCAATTTAAAAGTTTAACATCTTTGAATTAAAAATTCAATTCGTTGGTTTAAAAAATAAACTTTTTAATTTAAAAGTTGACTTCTTTAGTTAAAAATTTAAATTTTTTAATTTAATAATTCAGTTCTTTGATTATAAATTTTATATTCTTTAATTTAAAAGTTTTACTTCTTTGATTTAAAAGTTAAATTCTTTAATAACTTCTCTAATTTAAAAGTTTATCTTCTATTATATATATATATATATATATATATATATATATATATATATATATATATATATATATATATATATATATATATATATATATATATTTATAAATATATATATATATATATATATATATATATATATATATATATATATATATATATATATATATATATATATTTATCTTGTTTAACATCGATTCTTTTATTTAAAACTTTATTTTTTTAAATTTTTAAGTCCATATCTTTGATTTCAGAGTTTTAATTCTTCAATTTAAAAGTTTAGCTTTTTTGAGTTAAAAAATTATTCTCTGATTAAAAAATTTAATTTTTTCAATGTAGATTTTAAATTCTTTAATTTAACAAAAGAATTTGAAATCTAAATTGAAAAATTTCGTTTTTTTAATTTAATAATTCAATTCTTTGATTTCAAAGTTTAAGTTATATAATTTAAAAGTTTAACTTCTTTGATTTACAAGTTAAATTCTTTAATTTGAAAATTTAGCTTTTTTAATTTAAAAATGTATCTTCTTCAATTCTTTTATTTAAAATCATATATTGTGTAAATAATTTAAATAATACAGATATATACCTCTATTAGGTCGTTCGACAGATCATACTGTATTGTTTTTATTCAAAAAGGTTATAGTCATACTCTTAATAGATATAGTAAAATTACTTTAAACTTTCATAATACGTGTATACATACAAATGGAGCTTTATTGAAGTTTCGAACGGAAATAAAAGAAGAAACAAAATAAAATTATTCCGGATTAAATTCACTTTAACTAAAGCCGTTAAAATCTTATATCGAATCGCTATATTATGGTGTGAGGTTTTCTCGTTTTTATTCGATTTTTGCAATAAAATTTATTTTATATATTTATGTCCAGAACTATAAACATTAGAATAATCGTATACGATATGTTTGTAGGAAAAAAAAACAAATATTAAAACCGTACCGAACACACAAAGTTAACAAATCTCAAGTGAGAATTACTAAGTAAATTGATCCAACATTTTTGTGTAAAGAAAATTTCATTTCGATTTTCCATTTTATGAATTTAAGTACATATATCTGTTTTCTTCTTGTGGTAATATAAAATATGTTTATGGTGTTATGATTTCATTGGCTTTTTTATGACTGTGTATAGCGCTGTACATATGTGAAGTAACGAACGTATATACAATTTTGTGTTACATGCGGGAATATTTATGTAGTAAAATTAACTTTACTATTTTATTGTTAAATCTATTTAAGGTGGTTAGATGAGCTTTGGTAATTTATATAAGCGATTATTTTCGCATATAAAAGTGGTTTTATAGGTAAAAATAAATACTGGTTTTAAAATTCGTCTACGTTTTGTAGACAGTGGTATATAAATTATCTCAAAAATTGTATTGCTTTCAATTTTTGAGTTGCAGTCTTTTTAACTAATTTCAATGATTTGCTGATATACATTTGCCAATGGTACTTTGCCAGTAGGAGAAGATAACATTTATCTATTTTTATGATTTATTTATGGATATTTTATCAATTATTTCGAAAAATTTGAAGCATAGCTTTATTTGGATATTTCGTTTAGGGTAACATCTTGTGCCAGGTTGACTTGAAGACCCGTTATATCGTTTATGGATAAGAGCATTGAATCTTCATTTTTTAAAAATATTGACATTTTCTTAAACATTTTTCCAGATGTTACTGTTTATTTTAACTATTTGAACGCTGGTGCGACGGGGAATTTGGGCACTGGAGATTTCAGCGTTGATAAGACTCGCGTGTTAAGCTATTATATTATTATACTTTTGTGCCAAGAGCTAATTAGGGTAGGCTCATTTGTTTATAAGGTTTTAGACGTAGTTTTTGATTTGTTTTTTTAAAACGGGCTTCCCACAGTAGTTTGGCGTCGATAGTATTATACTTAAATTTTTGGCTGTATATTAGCTATGGAATCTATTTCTCAGTTATAAATACTGGCTTAAATTTATTAATACTGACGTTGTGAGATATTAGTGAATATTAGAGATACTTTGCTCCTAGTCAATTGTGGAGTTCTTGCGTTTTTTTTTATTGATACTAGTATTTTCAGACTAACCATCAATTAACATCTGAATTCTTAAAAGCTAAACTATAATGAGGTCATTGTTGATCGAGCGATGCTCCAATGCCTGTTCGTTAATAGGTAGCTGCTCACATACTGACGAGCTCGAAGAGTTTGGTTCTCTTTAGTCTTCTAACCAAGTGTTTATTATCCACTCGATTCATGTTTCGTTGAAAATCATTTTATTTCGTGTTTTATATCCGGTATCCCCAATTTTTACTCCAAAGTACCTTATTCTGGAAGTTTTGCCTAGGTTTGATGTTAGCATTTTTAGTACAGCCCCAAAGCTGAATACCATATAGCCAGACCGGTTTAAGGATTTGCTTGTATATCAATATTTTGTTGTCTGTGTTTAATTTTGACCTTCGTCCAATTAGCCAGTACAATTGTCTATATTTAAGATTAAGCTCCTTTATTTTCTTCTTCACATGCTCTTTCTATTTGAGCTTAAGTCCAGTGTCATACCCAAGTATTTGGTGGAGTTCTAGTATGGAACGATGCCATCGTTTATGCTGATTGGTGGCGGATTAACCAATAGATTAACCAACGCTTGGTCCACTGGTGAATTTCTTCACTTGCTTATTGAAGTTTATTCGCTGCCTCTTCGACAGTTTGCGCTGTTGCTAGTATAGCGGTGTCGTCAGCAAACGTTGCCATGCTTACATGATCGGACTGTGGTATATCACTTGTATAAAGTAAATATAGGATTGGGCCCAGAATTCGTATCTTCTTGTCTTACTCTGAAAAGTCTTTCAGATACGTACGACTCCAGAAGATCAAGATATGGTCCCGGAAGCATAACTTTTAATTTATGTAATTATCCCTCATGCTATACCTTATCAAATTTGTTTATCTTCTAACGTCTTTTCTATAATGTCTGTAATTCTGTGAATCTGGTCAATTGTTAAATGTTTACATTTGAATCCAAATTGGTGACCCGGTATTAGGTTTCTACTTTCTATTAATGGTGTCATTCTTTTCAGAAGAAGTCTCTCCATTAACTTTGAGATGATATAGGAAGCAGGGATATCGGATGATATGATTAGCCTTCATTTGGTGGTTTACCTGGTTTCGGTATCATAATTACTTTTGCAACTTTCCAGGCAGAAGGAACATGCCGTAATCTAATAACAGCATTAAACAAATGGGACTTCTTTCTGGGTTATTAGAGTGATTCTGCCCCCATAGTCGTTGCTTCCATTTTCGATTATAATATCTGATTCGGTCTCATTCGGATGAAAAATACCAACCAGGTGATCAGCAAACACTTCAGCTTTTGATTTGTTATCCCTGGCTCATGAGCCACCACTTCGCTTAATAGGAGGGATCTGCATCATTGGGGTTTTCATTCTTTTGGTTGCCTTCCATAACGAGTAGTCTGTATTTTCATCAGCCGTCAACTTTCCAAGAAACGAAGAAAACGATTTTTCATTTAACTTCTGAGTTACTCGCTTACGCTGCTGTGATTTGTTATTTAGGATTGTCTTGTCAGATGAACTCCTTGTGTATTGCCATTTTTCCTAGCTTTCCTTTTTTCTAAGACTAGGTTCCTGTTTTCTCTTGGGTTGCTTTTACCAGTAGTTTTGGATGCTGTTTCTTTAGTGTTATTCCACGCGGCTAATTGAATGATATTAGTGAAGTTTTCAACCTTTCCTCTAGCTCTGTTCCAATTTTTAATCGTGTTTGTAGGTTAATATTGCTTTCTAATTCAGATCTGAAGCTAACCTAGTCAGTTGTTTTATTGACAAGAGTTAGTCTTGTTTCCTTCCTAATTATCTTGTCTCAGATGTGTCTCAGATATCAGACACACATCGATATTTTGCATTTTTAAAAAGGGTTCAAGTTCATATTTTTTATTTTTAATACCATTAGCATTCCATTTTTAATACCATTAGCAATTCTCAATTTTACTTGTTAAATCATTTTGGAAGAAGTAATTAGAATAATAAAGCAGAATTACCCTGCTCAATCTTTGTAGCCTTTCAGAAAGGTTGCTTATAGCATTCAAAATATTCTGCATCATTTCCATCAGAGTATTCGAATGTGTAGGGTTCAACACTGATCCTGAGCTGACCTTTCCTGTCGTGGCCACCTGTGCATAAGAAATACCACCTCTGACATGATGACTAAACGATTCTGTTGGTTGACTCTTTTGTAAATTCATTGGTTTATTTTGTAAGATTTTTTCACTGAATGTCAAAGTGATAGGTGAATGAGTTCATTTCGTGATTTTTTCTACTGTAATGTAATGCTTTAAAATATTCATGTTTAAAAAGAAGTCAATAAAATCTGGTATTATGGTTGGGTCCGATGGTCAGTTCGTTGAATTACCTTTAAATAATGCCTCACAGTGGCTTTCTTTAATTACCTTCATTAGTTTTTTTCCTTATTTCGTTGTTAGTCACGACTTCCATTAAAAGTTCTGAGCACTAAAATTAAAGATTTTAAATTATTGCAATATTTCTATAATATTATCTATGTTATTTAAGAGACGATTAAGCTGACGATTTTTGTTCTGAGTACTGTAACTTTGCCACTCATTTTTTGGCTTTAGCATTTTATAAGTCAACAGCTACTTTTTAGTTTCTATAAATAACTGGATGATTGACACTTTTTGTGGTGATGGTAGTGACCCTTTTTTCGTTGGCTTTTTTTTAAACAGATTTTGTTATTTTAGAGTACTTTGGTTTAGGTGGGCTGTAGAATATAATTTAAGCTTTTATATTGTAGTTCAGATAATTCTTGATTACTGAACCTCCAATAGTGAAATTCATAAGATCATATTACTAATACAAAATTTCTTCTTAACGTATCTTAAAAAATTAATTTTATTTATTTAAAATATTTAAATATTTTATAAATGTAGTTTCAAACTATATGTACAAAATATCTCAGTATAAAACTTTTATTTAGTACATACATGTACATAATAGAAACTGGGAAAAGTCTTTTCCTATACATAAATGATATCCTTGCCATATATAAGTTCTACATTTTTGTTAAACATAATGTACAAGCATATTTCTCTAACAAAAATTTCAACGTAAAATAAATTTAAAATTCCATCTAGAGTATACATACTTTGTTATATTGTATAGGTACTGTACATAATATGTATGTTTGTATATATATATACAAAAAATGTCGTTAGAAAATTTTAAACATAAAAAAGTAGAAATATTAGTTATAAAACCAAATAAATAACATAAAAATTAGCATATATTCATAAAATTCTACAAAATAGAATTTTATAACATTTTATGTGTATGTTAATTATGTAAATTTTTTTTTCTATTAATAAAATCATAAATCAGAGCATAAATGAATAAACTTACGAACACAAATGATAGAAAAAATTTTTTTTTTCAATTCTGAAATTGTAAGGTATTAGTACTAGGTGAGATGGGAGATACCCACGGCCAATAAAATACTAGACATAGAATAAATAATTTTTTCAATTAGCCCTATTAACGGAAATTGTAAAGAGATCTAATTTGTAGTCTACCTAATTACATATTGTATAAACATACCTGATGCTGTATAACATAATATAAGCATAATTATATTATTTAAATAGGCCAATGCTGGTTCATACTGTATCAGCAATCCGAGATTCTGGTTTTTAATTGTGGGACCATCTTTTCTCTAATCATGGCTACTGTTATTATTTCTACCCATAGTTTGATCATTTCTTCCCCAATAACATATTTGAAAAATCATTCATGAAGAGGTAACATTTTTTCATGGCAAGATAGAGAACTTTCAAAAGTTAAAAAAAAACTTTGTATTGTACAACAGAACCAGTTACTAACATTTTATCTTTAAAAGTTGTCAAAAGAAGTTGTTTTCCATCCTTAATTGTATGTCTTTAAAATACCCGTCAGCAACATGAATGTAACATATTATTTGTCGTTATAAACGTATGCACGCTTTTACAGCATAAATATGATAATTTTTGTAGCTTTCGTTTTCTTGTTGTTTAGGGCCAAGATACATGAGAACGATGGTGTCCTTTAACATAAATATTAGCATAAAAAAAATATTCAACTTTTCAATTTGAGCATTTTTTTTTTGTACTTTCTAATTTTTCCATTTTTTTATTTTTTTTATTTTTATAAGTGGGTGATCGTGACATGAACATAAAAGTTGTCATCTATAAAGGTGAACTTGTGCTTTTGAAATGAAAATGATAAAATTATAATGTGTTATAATTGAAAAGTTATAACTGAAATTTATAAAGTGTTTGATGTTTAAATTTTTTTTAATTATTACTTTATTTTTATTTTTTTAAATTCTTCTAATTACATAAGATGGTGATAAAGTTTTGGTATAAATTATGCTTTAAGTGAATTATAATTTTCAGTAGGACCACTTCTTGGTCATAATTTTTTGTATTTTATGGAAAAGGAATAATCAAAACTGTTTTCATTTGAAGTGCGGTGGACTTAACAATTTTATTCAAAAATAGAAGATTGTTCGTAATATCCGCGCTTTTTCAGTGCTACAAAAGATCGTGTGATGTGTAGTAGTTATCAAAATAAATAATTTTATCTGTTAGATATTGAACAGATTTCAAAAGATCCGGCACAACCCAAACAGGTTTTGGAAGACTCTATCTTTATTGCATTATAATACGAAAAACTGTATGTATCTAAATTTTAAAACCAAATCGAAACGTCTTTGCTATTTCGCATACTTTTAAGTTTAGCTACTGCGGTACTTCATCTTCACTGTCATATTCATCATCACTAAAAACTAAATCAAAATTTCCTCACATGCATCGTCGGGTAGCACCTCACTTACTTTATTTCGTACCTCAAGATCATAAGTGCTTTTCATTCTTCTGAAATCAAAGCATCGACTATGAAATTACAAAAGTTTCGCAATATTAAGCAAAAAATGACAAAGTACCACTATATTAATGTATTAACCTCAAAATGCACTAAAAACTAATTAACCAAATGAGACCGATCTTTTTTAATAAAAAAATCAAAAAAAAAATCAATTAGCAATAACCGTTAGAAATAATTTGATGTGTTTGTTTTTCTATACCCATACGAGTACATCAGTTATAAATTATATATTTTAAAATGGCTTTAGAGCCATAAAATGCACTCCATACTTTTTAAAAAACACCGTGCGAATTTGAACTTTTTTGCTTTTTATTTTTTCAGAAGTGCGGACAATAAAATTTTCCTGTAACCTTTCACTAATGGATTTACATTTATTTGGACAAAATTTGGAACAAGTGGTCTTCTTGAATTCAAAACAGCTTCTTATTTCCAAAGTTAAATCAGATCGATATACGTAAGAGCTAAAAAAGTGATCACCACTCAAAAATATCACACCTCGCTCAAATTTTTACAAGTTTACTATTTGAACTGCTCAGAATTTCGTAATTCATCAGCGAATACTGTGATTTTACCACTCATTTTTAGATTGATCGTATCAAATTTAGATTGATCATGTTTTTAGATTGATTTAGATTGATTGTTAGATTTTATCGTAAATTTGGAATAGTACAGGACTAAAGAGGGATCCTTGGAAATGCCATAATTAACACTAAACGGAGCACTGAAAAGATTCCCAGATTTTTCTTTTAATGTTTGGCAACTCAAAAAAGATCTAAACCGCGCTCAATCGGAACACCTCTAAGAAAGTTTATGCAGGAGCAAAATTGTGATCAAACATTTCAAAGGCTCTGTCCAATTTTTTTATGTTTCAAATCATTTGTGAAAATGTATGAATAATATAACGCAGTGTTTATCCTGATGTCGAGAGTTCAATAAAATGGACCACTATTTCTTGCGCTATTTACTTTCCCTTCATATTCGGAAATTTCCGAAACATGTTGAGTTAGTTTTCTGATGTGAGAAGCATCCTTTTGAGTCTTTATAAATAGATGTAGTGTGTTATAGAACTGGTGTCTTGCCAATTTTTCGAAGTGAGACCACCTTAATCTTTTGATCTAAACCTAAATGCACTTCCTTTGCAAGTTCAGTTAATTATTTTAATGGAGGAACATTGTCCTCCTTGATGAGTACTACGTCACTTATTTTCATAGATGGTGGTTCTTGTGTCCATTTTCTTCTATTCTATCTGCCTGCATCGTGAAAAACCGTGATAGTTTGGCTTTGCCACCATACTTTATGGAACTGATCGTAAAGGAGCACCGATTAAAAAATACCCAGGAGTTAACACAATGCCATTTGTGGGACCGGTTCTCACTGGTGTCAGTGGTTTTTATTTCAAACAAGCTTTGACTTGTAAGGTGATCTTTGATAATTCTTCGAAAATCAATGCTTCTTCTCCAATAACTTTAATTCAATATTTCTTAACTGATTTTATTGCTGCTTCTTAGATTCCTCCAAAATAATGTAAAGCTGAATAAATATAAAATGCCTATTTGTTTCATTGTTTGCTAATAGCTGGGCCAATTCTTTGGATAATTTACGAACTAGTACAACCACTTCACGTGCTAGTTGATTTTAGCACTGACAAAATTGGTACCGTTATCCTCCCGCACATTGCTATACATGCGCCGTGAATCTTTTGTAACCTACGATGAATGTTTCGGCGGTTATATCACTAACTGATTCAATGTGTATGGTCGTAGTTGACGTGCAAACAAAGATTGCTAAATAATCCTTGAGTGCTAAATAATTCTTTTGTTGTCCGAATCATAAATCCAATGACTGGTTCACAGATAAGCTAAGGTCAACTGTGTTCCTCCATGCATTGTTTGTTCATGAGGTTCAATTTAGCAATTGGATGAGAAATATAGAAAAGAACCGTTTTCCTCCTTTTTTTGTAAGTAGTTTTTTTGGGAGTATAAGGATTTCTGAAGTTTAAGAACTTATATACACCGCATGTGTGAACGCATTAAGCTAGGTTTAAATGATGCAGAGAACTTTTAGTAATCGAGAAATTATCTTCACGTGCCTTTCCGCTGACTTGTTTAAACGAAAATCAGTGTCAGACGCAATTTACACACAAGCATGGCAACAAGTATGTGAACGTTATAATAAAGAAAATATATTTTGAATGCTTAGTTAAAAAATTGTATCGATCTTCCAAATAGGCAGGTTACTTCAGTCAAGAAACTCAGACAACTATACAACAACTCTGATGAAGTCAATCGAAGGATATATAAATTACGAGGCAACGCAAAAAATTGTGACTTATCTACTTATTGTTGCAAAAGAACGATTCAGAGACCTAACCAGGGCTCATAAGACAGTCATAAGTGACTCATCTAAACAAACCACATAAAAAACTCAAGTAACCAAGTCACATTAACTTACGGCATCAACATCCGAACAATGTGTATTGTTCAAAGCAGATCAAACACTTCATCAGTGCAACAAATTCAAAGGTCTTAGTCCTATTGAGCGAAGGAAACAAGTGTCTAAGCTTTGCTACTAATAGAGCACTGGAATGTTTAAGTAGACGAAGATATATCAAATGTGGTCAAAATCATCATTCATTGCTGAATATTACATAGATAGTTACCAATCACAGTCGTATAATCCCAGATCCGTTGAAACTTTAAGCTAGTTTGAAAAATGTAAGCTAGTTGCTTTATCATCACATGCAAAAACTGTATATACCTGTCACGTTAGTGGGACGATATTACCAATTGTTATTGTAAAGACAAGGGATTAATGTGGGCATTCTAAAGTAAGTAGTTTGTTGTTAGATTTGGAAACCTAAATCTCGTTTTTTCCGAAAAATTTCCTTAAATCAATTGGGAATGCGGAATAATCCGCAGGTCAATTAAGGGTTGAAGAACTTCCAAAATTATAA
Source organism: Tipula confusa (assembly GCA_963556175.1). Classification (NCBI taxonomy): domain Eukaryota; kingdom Metazoa; phylum Arthropoda; class Insecta; order Diptera; family Tipulidae; genus Tipula; species Tipula confusa. Next base: position 204,898,507 of record OY744475.1, read on the forward strand.
GCTAATGGTCAGGCTAACCATATACAAGATACGTTCGTGGTTACAAGATAGGTCTTTCAGCCGACATTGCAAAGATGTATCAGCTAATTCCAGTCGATCGAATCAGACATCTCTTTAAGAAATTATTTTATGGCGCCGATCAAATACTGCGGCACTGAAACAATATAACCTGCTAACCATGGTATATTGAACATCAGCAGCCTCTTTTATTAGCTGAATAATATAGAGCTGCGGTCATCTAGAGGTGTCTAATATGATTAAAAATCAATGTTATGTTTTAATCAAAGAAATTGAAAGAGAATATCTCTCTTGTTGTAGGAGAAGCTGGATTTTTACTACGAAAATGACGATCAAATGTAAAATTTAACGAGATCGATAAAAATGAAGATGACTCTATCCAGATAATAAAAAAGGAAGGGTATCGCCTATCATACGCCTTTATTGGAAGTCCAATAAAATATAACTTTAAAATTATGAAAGATGCGGCAAAACATTTTCCAAGGATTTTTGATCCTTTAAGATGGTTAAACCCATTTTTGGGACAAAACCCTGGAGACAAAAACGAACAAATCGAAGTATTAATTTCTATGAAAATCACGTTGGCCAGATTATTTTACTTTGTCACGGTAAAATCGCTCCATTAACCAAATAAGCTAGACAATATTAGACCTCTGTGGTATGCATCTGTTGTCATAAAGTTAATGCAAATGGTGCTAGTTAAAAATAAAAGATCGATTCTATGATCGTAATCGCTTGGTTATCAAATCATCTGCCATGGTGCAAGATGTATGTTGCTAACCGAGCTGCAGCAATTCACGCGTTTCCCTTAAGCTATACTTGGCGATATGTTAAGTGCAATAAATATCCGGCTGATTTGGCCACACGAGGAATAATGGCAAGACAAATTATAAACAGTGAATTATGGTTGGCGGACCTTCCCACTTCCTTTATTTTGGAAGCACTTACCCATCCACCGCATTTCACGAGATAGTCAAGTTATACAGAAATTTGCATAGTGTCACTCAGGTAAACTGATTTAAAGGACACAACTCATTAAAATAATGTATTCGAACGTACACCCGCAAGTTTAACCCAATTTAATCGAAGAAAATCGATCCCACTTTATTTAATTTGATACGATATGATTATCGTTAGGCTTACAGGTGTACGTGTATACCAACAATGGCAATAAAACAAAATTTATAAATACCTTTAATCGGTTTATTTAGAATTATAACTTAAGAACCATTGTTATTTTACAAATGACTAATCTTATTGTTAAACGTTGAAAATAGAAATGTATGTGTGTGTGTGACTGTGATGATTCGTATTTTGCACTGGAAATACACATATACACCTTAAAACAAATTTCCGTTAAGTAACAATAATAATAATAATAACAATAATAACAACAATAAAAAAAATTGAAAAGCACGAAAAATTGAAAAAAGTGGAAATCAATCATTTTAGTTTTCCTTTCATTTTATTTTTAACTGATTAATTTTTCATTTTTATTTTTAAATAAATAAAAATTATTGAAAATGAAAAATCGAACGAAAGATAAAAATAAATGTAAACAGAAAATTAAGGAATGAGGTGCGAGCAGAGTGCAAAGTGGAAATTTGTAAATATAAAAGAAAATAATAATAATAAATAAAGGATGGTAGGATGTGTATGGGGTGTTATAGAGGAAATGTTAAAATTAGGAAGAACAGCACAAAAATGAAACGAAAAATTGAGTTTTCAGTCGGAAAATTCCTATCAATAATTTTGCTGTTATTTTATTTTTTATTTTTTTTTTTTGGGAAGGAACTCGTCGTTTATATTTATATTGATTTTAAATGTATTTTCGGTATACAATTTATGATTGAACAAATTTGCTTTTCGAAACATTACGTGCACATTTTTTGTTTATCAAACAGTTTTTCATTCCAATTTTTTTTTTATTTTGCCAGCACAGTGTTATGTGCTAGGTGCTTGCGCGTTTTTCTTGTGTCTTATCATCTCGAGAAATAATTTGATTGTTAAATGATGGAGTATTTTAAAATGTTTATGTTATTTTAAATTTTAATGTTCTAAAAACGCTGAACCAACAAAATTTTGATGAAAAACGAAAAGAAATGTAAATGTAAAATTTGTTGGAAAATTTTGTTAGGGTCACTAAAGGTTAATCGATTTTTATTGGATTCAAACATGAAAACTTAGAAAAGATAAAGTGATGGTTAGTGATAAATAATTAAACTATGATGTAAATTGTGTATATTATATGCCCAAGCATAGTCTCGTGTTTGAGTATTCTGGAATTTGAGCCATGTTTGGTTGGTTAGTTTTGTTAAAACTTTTAAAGGTTACAAAATAACAACATGAAAAATTTAAATTGAAATCGGTCAGCAATAAATGTTGCTTTTGGTTAAATTGAGCTTCCACGTTGCATGTATTCATCGTTTCTCTAGTGTCAGTTTATGGTTTTTTATTAGGGAGCAAACACCATACTTCATGTAGCACATACTTCAGTATAAAGCTTAATTTCTTACGATTTAAATGTTTTGGGAATGCGCAAATGAGCTCAACTTGGTTTGTGATGGTAGCAATCCCATTACATGAAGTATAGTGCGATGGTTAAGGTGTTTGATCAACACGCTGAGGTCCTAATCAATAAACTAGAATATCTTGTAAACGATTTTGGTTGATATTTTACCCAAGGTACTTTCTGTGGTGATTATGTTCCATGATAATTTATACCTACTTCTATTTATGCGGTGTGTCTTATGCGACTTTTTAAACTAAATTTTTCAAATGGTTCAAGCTTTCGCTATTCATGAGTAGTAGCTGAAAAATATATTTTCGAGGTATTTTTAAAAAAAGTATAAAATATTTATAAAACTTTTTAGGTAGTTCCATGTATCTAGACATTGCATTAACTAACTCGTTATAATTAAGTTTAGTTAGTCTAGCTGATTAAGGCACACAGCATTATTTCTTTAATTTTTTAATGTTATAAACGGCTTCCTTTTTTTAAACCATTTTTATCTGTTCGGTTTCCATCTAACTTATTCTCTCACTGCTGTACACCTTTATGTAACAACCTCTATTTTGGCTTAACATGATCCTGTAATCTATACGCATGTATCACCACGTTGCTTACAATTCTTAATATAGTGCCCAGGTTTACACAATATGGTTCCGTTTAATTTTTTTAAACCAATATGGTTCCGTTTTTGCAAAGCTCAACCTTGCCCAAGCGCACCAATAGCTCATCGTAGATGATGCATCCGCACAGGTACAAACAATTACGGCAAACAAGGATGCGTTTAAGGTTAGCCGACTCCAATTTGGTATTAGTACTGAGCCAACAATTTACAAATATTTCTAAAGAACTTACCAAGAAGAATTACCATGAGTCATACCATATTTCGACGATATCATCGTCATCGCATCATCGGACGTCGATTAACGTTAGAAGTTGATCGAGATCTTCCAACGTTTTGATCAAGCTGGTATCAGTCTAAAACAAGAAAAATGTCAGTTTGGTTGTTTCCAAAGATCTCCAAACCATGCAACAGAAGATCAACACAATTAGAAACACTCCACCGCCAACGGATGAGGAGCAACTTCAATCATTACTAGGCTTAATTAATTTTTACCCTTCGTTCATTCAAGATAAGGTGACCCTTACGAAGCCTTTGCACCAGCTGCTTCACAATGATGTCTTTTGGAGATGGGGAACAGTCGTACAGCGCAGTTTTGATGCGTTTAAAGGTGCTTTCTAGTCCAGCAACGTCTTAATGCCGTTTAATGAGAAATACACATGGTTTCTGGTATGTCGGAGCATCCCCATATGGAATTGGCGTCATACTGTCACATCGAGTGGAAACGAACGAGCGTTCTTTAGCGTACCGATTGAGAACTATGAACAAAACTGAACAACGATATATAGCCAAAGTGATCGTAAAGCTCTCGCAATTAAAGTGGGAGTGAAGAAGTTCCACGATTTCCTTTAAGGCTGAGAGTTTGTTATTGTGACGGACCATAAACCGCTTCTCGGACGTTTCACTATGGATGTTTATAGATTTTGTCACCGACAATGATCCGTTGGGGTACTTTCCTTAACGTCTTTACTTTGAAACTTGTCTACCGTGCCGGGAACAATGTGGGAAATGTGCCATTTTGACAATCAAAGAGCCGGGTTCTTTCGCAAGTAATTCAGCGGACACTGTAAGGTTGGCCAGAGAGTAAACCCAATGAATAGTTCCAGCCATTTTGGGTTCGTCATTTTACATACTGCTCCAGGTATTGCGAGAATGAAGGAGGTAGCGAAGAATTTCGTTTGGTGGAACCAAAATACATATCGATTATTCCGGACCTCATGACCATAATAAGATTTTATTATTTTAGTAGATTCATATTTTAAGTGATTAGAGGTAGTTCTAGTGGCCACAAAATCAGCTTCTCGTGGCATACAAGCTTTCCGTAATATATTTGCCACTCATGGAATTCCATGGATTATTGTGAGTGACAACGGTATAGCATTTGATCAGCAGAATTTCGGCTTTTTTGTGATACAAATGGTGTTCGTTCAGTATACGTACTCATTCAAATTAATGGGCAGAGTTAATGGTAAACCGAAGAAGGACTTTGTGAAAAAAGAAAGTCCAGGCAATATTCAAATATTGAATGATTGTACCCATCATATTCAAAATTTCCCTCTTTTTTAAAGATTCAAAGGCAAATTTTTCCTCTAAGCGAAGCATTGATACCACCAGCTAATAAAGAACTCAAGTTTCCTCCAATTTATTTCGTTGGAAATTCAGAAATTTGAATTAAGTTATCGTCTTTCCCTTTTCAATGCGTCAAAACGAGAGATAATCGGAGAAGTTGCATGTCTTTTACATGAGCACAATGCACTGGTTCGTTTGTTTAAAACTGTTTTGGAGACAATAAATTCCGATGACCACAAAACATTCATCATAACATACAAAAGACCAACCGGAGGCCATGTACGTCAGTATAATGCTCCCACTATTATATGTTTTCAGACAGCCACGTTGTTTGATGTACTCAGTAGAGAGGCAAAACCGTGAATTAGCACATGCATACATTCTGCTTTCGTTAATTGAGAAAATCAAAACAGCTCAAATCGATTAAATAATCAGCGCCGAAATATACCAAATCTAGAAGCCGACCCGGAGTTGTTCATGGTAGTCGCAAGAATCGTGATACACTGTCCAGGCGGAGTTCGCAATCCAGATTGGCTGTGCATGGTCGATGGAAAATGCACAAAACAATATCCGCGTCCGTTGCTGGCATATACAATTAGTGGAAACGACGGTTATCTACTATAACAGTGTCGTTCACCTGAAGATGGTGGTAGAACAGTCACGATGACGGTAAAGGGGAAGATGTCGTTGTCAATAATTGCTGATAGTGACCTGGTGGCCTGGCAGTATTTGGCATTGCTGCTCCGGCTGCAAATGAGGAAGTGTCAAAATTCCAATTAGCTCGTTATGTCAGTGGCAATAAGGCAATTTGGCGTATTTTCCAATTTGCAATACACGAACGTCATCCCACTGTTCAACATTTGTTGGTGCACTTGGGAAATAAACAGCGTGTCTATTTCACGAAAGCTAAATTTTTTTGAAATATGCTAAATTGATTTGTTCACACGAACATTTCTTTACTGAGAAATGACGCTATTAAACTTGGAACCAGTCAACGAAGAAGTTTCAACGACGAAAGAAATCTCAATCTGCTGCAGAATACGTCGATGTGTATTCGACTGATGCGCTTCACCGTGTGTACACATATTCGTTTGATTTTGTTCACTGTTCATGCCAACGTTTGAATTTGTTGGAAAACGACCCACAGTGAGACTTAACACTCGCCGATGCCAATGTTTCCAATGTTTGCGCCAGCAAATCAAATTCGTACATTGTTCGCGATCATCATAGCGATGTGTCATCCATCAAGAATATTGGAATTGTGGACAAATACTAGGACGAGATGGTTGAAGACATTTTGAATCGAGTTCGCACTATAACATCGAATTATGAGCTTGAAATGAAAGATGTGATGCGCAACGAAGCTTTGATACCGATTTGATCGAGTACATTTGTAAACTTATGTGCGGCAGATATTTTTCGAAATTGAGCATGCCATTGGTTCGAAGCACAAGGCATTTGTTAATTAAGCATCGTAAATAACAACGAGAGCAAGTGTATACGATCGAGAATTAAAAAGCCAAATAGTACGAACGTCCTGCTTTTGCATGCACGGCAAAAAAACATACGAAGCATTGAAAGCAGTTGACGAAGAAAACGGCGGAATATTGTTCCTTGATGCTCCTGGTGGAACAAGCTAAACCATTCTGTTGTCATTGCTTTTGGCAGTAATTTGCTCGAGATCACAAATAACGTTACTTGTTGCATCATCGGAAATTGCAGCCACATTGCTGGATGGGGGCCAGATGGCACATTATTCTGGGGCGATTTTTGTCATACGCAGATGAACTCAATGCATGTCTAGAATCATGGAGTTTGTAGTACTATATAAATAAGTTGCAGTTGAGTTGCTGATTTGTCCAAATAACTGTTGACGCTTGGCAATGGTCAAATTCCTGTTGATGTTTCGACCGGATTTATTTCGTTTCACGATTTTGCATGTTCATGAGGTCAAAGGAACAGCTTATTACTTAAGTGTTCATGAGCATTCGCCCAAATTATATGAATCACGATTTACTCAGCGAACGAGCGATTTTGGCAGCAAAGAACAATGATGTAGACCGTTTGAAAATTACTTGATTCAAAACCAAATTGCTGGAGAAATGCATTGTTACAAATCCGTTGACTGTGTGACCAAACAAGACGAAGCAACCAACTATTCGACTGAGGTTTTGAATGCGCTTTATTTGCCGAGATTATACCATCGCATAATTTGATGGTCAAGGTGAAATCTGTGATAATCATCAAGGGCAAATTCAAAGGAAGAGATGTTTCTCTGATTCCAACTGACATTCCGTTCGATTTCAAGCGCATTCATTTCCTCGTTCGTTTTGCGTTCATTCCCCCGTTCGTTTTGAGTGTTGGAAAATCATCATCGTTGTTCACTTACGCGCCGGAAAACAAAACAAAAAATATTGTTTACCACAATGTATTGATTTTCGTCTATATTCAATTTAATTCCACTCGAACTCAATACATTGAATTCTTTTAAATTCATTTTAAATTCATAAAATCCAAGAAACCACTCAATTTTCGATAGATGCCTGAGTTTGAATCGACATTTCATTCGCTTTCCAGTACATTGGTGTTGAATTCGATAAAAAAGTGAATAGAATGTCTATCAATCGTCTATTGAGTTGAGTTTTTGATTTTTTCTCTCTCATCAAAATCAATTTTCGCGAAGTACAAAAGTATTTGTGCGGAAAGTAATTTGGGGCGGGTTGTAGTTCACCGGGTTAGCTAATATATATATATATATATATATATATATATATATATATATATATATATATATATATATATATATATATATATATATATATATATATATATATATATATATATATATATATATATTGTGTAGGTGTTACTTTTGATTAAACTCCTTTATGTGTCAAATTACTATGTTAGTTTCAATGTTATAGTGGCCTACACCAGTTTGAAAATAATTTTAATTTGTCAAACTTCTTTTAGATTTAAAAGCTTTTAGCTAAAAAAAATATTTAAATCATAATTACACACTTTACGTGGAAAAAAATTACAATTGTTTAATTCATTTTAATTTTCGGCACAATCAAATTATATGAATTGCCTAAAGACTTACAAATTAAAAAAAATAATAATTTTAATCTTATTATCAAATTCATCATGGAATTATCATATAAGTATAGCATTAGTCATATTTTGTCGTATTTAGATTGATTTGCCCCTACAAATTAAATCAACTTTTCGAAGATTAAAATTTTTTTTACAAGTAATGCCATTCAGCATGTATAAGAATTAAGAATTTTAAATATTAAATACCTGGAAATATTTTATTACAAATTTGATACTAATTAAATGAGCATATTCCCTCATTTTTACCTTCAAACCACTTAAATCTTTTATTATTAAAGTTGATGCAAAAAAAAGGAAAAAATTGTGTGTGTCAGGAGGATTGGATTACTTTATTTTTTACTGTATGTGTATATGGCTATTTCAAATTTTATGTACAATTTAATAATGAATCACTTTTTTTGTTCCAAAAACACTTTATTTAACTCTTGTTGAGCAACATAAATAATATAGAACTTAGAATTTTAGTTTTGATTAATAGGTGTCAAGAGACTCAGTGCGATGTACATAAAAAACCAAACATTTTATTTTTCATAAATATTTTTATCGAATTTATTATTCAGCATTTGTTCGTAACGAATATCCACTCTTTAAGTCTTTATACAGACAGCAAAAAGGTATATAAATAAATAAATATATATATATATATATATATATATATATATATATATATATATATATATATATATATATATATATATATATATATATATATATATATATATATATATATGTATATATATGTATATATATATATATATATATATATATATATATATATATATATATATATAACTAAATCAAAGATATCTACAATAACAAAATGAAATAAGTACGTACAGTTTCAAGTGCCAAAGCCAAAGTACTTGTGCTAATTGACATCACAGTTTTACATTCAAAATATAAAAATGTTAAAAATTAAACGAACCAACATAAATAGACTATGTATAATAACTTTTAAATAAAATTAAAAATAAAATTAAAATTAAAATTAAAATTAAAATTAAAATAAAATTAAAATAAAATTAAAATAAAATTAAAATAAAATTAAAATAAAATTAAAATAAAATTAAAATAAAATTAAAATAAAATTAAAATAAAATTAAAATAAAATTAAAATAAAATTAAAATAAAATTAAAATAAAATTAAAATAAAATTAAATTTAAATTATTATTAATAATAGTGAGCGAAAAGAATATGGCAACAAACAAGAGCTCCTCAATTTAAAACTAAGTTAAACAATTTAAGTCGACAGTTAAAAAGAGAAATCCAAAATGTAAAAGATGAGTCAATCAGTAACTGTCTAAAAAAACTAACTAATGATAGAAGGACTGATTATTCACTTTGAAAAGCAACCAAAAAAATTAAAAGACCAACAATGCAGAACCCTCCAATAAGAATAGAAGGGGGGAAATGGGCTCAAAATGACGAAGATAAAGTTCAATGTTTCGCGGAGCACCTCGGAAAAATATTCCAATCACATGAAGATCAAACTTTAGAATCTCAAATAATAACGGTGGAATTTGAAAAGAGAAAGTGAAGAAATTCTATTGAGTTCACCAAAAGAAGTCATGCATGAGATAAAATTCAATTTGAATTCAAAAAAAGCTCCTGGTTATGATCTTATTACTACAGAAATGTTTAAAGAACTACCAAGGAAGGCACTAATTAAGCTTACTTTTCTTATCAAGCATTTAGAAACAAATGTGTGCCCAGTTTGTGGAAAATTAAAGAAGTACTAATGATATCAAAACCTGGAAAACTACCATACGAAACTTTATCTTATAGACCAATTTTGTAGTTGCCACTTATGTCTAAACTCTTTGAGAAACTACTAATTAAAAGGTCAAATCCGATAATCGAAAGGAATAACTTAATCCCAAATCATCAGTTTGGATTTCGTAGTCAACACTCAACAATTCAACAAATACACAGAGTAATCAATGTAATTGAGAAAGCACTCGAAGATAAAAATGTCTGCTCCCCATTTGGACGTCCATTTAAAATTGATTTACACATAGAAAACTTTGCTATCATCTATTCTTAATAAATTGGAACCTCATTGTAAATTTTGCAATAAACGTATTTTACTATTGATGGTTTTTATTTAGAACTAAGTCTCGTTTCTGATATTTATCTTTTCACAGGTTTAATGCAGGTATATTATAATTTTAGATAATTATACTTGCTTTTCCCATTAATAGGCAAAATTTGTTTCGCGACTAAGCCTGTGTGGTCATTGTTAAATTTTTAACAATGATCGCAGTGCAGTGCAAATTTTAATCATATTTTCCTTTGACGTTTTGAGCATCATATAATCATAAATAAAATATCTACTTGTCATTTATATTTATATCTATTTTGATTTCTACCAAAGTTAAAATTTTTTTTTAACCGATTCACACACGACCTTAGAGAATTTAGAATGAAGTTGTAAAATTAGGTAAATTCACACAGAAGAAATCTGAAAATCTGAAAATCTGGAATTACAACTTTAATTGATGCAAAACTTTAGCATTAAAGGCACAATAAGGATTTGGCCACTAATATTAATCCATCGATGCTGTGTAAAACAAACCCAAACAAAAGTCTAATATTGCCGTTGGTGGAATTCCAACTATTTCAACAACCTCAAAGCCAACATGTTTTCTAACTATATCTTCCCCCATTAACAGTTGAAATAAATTCGAAATTTGTGCAGCTGTTTTGCCGAAAATCTCAGGAAGTCGAGTGACATCCAGTGGTTTCATTGTTCCTAATGGGTTTAGTAATTCACTTGAATTTGCAACTGGTGGATTCATATTTTTGTAAGGGTCAAAAAATTGATTTATTCGTATCAAGGCCTTAGAGGACGTGACCAAAGGACTAATTTGGCTTTGGGATTAATTGAGAGATCTGATCAAGACCTTTTTCGTTTTACGTATCAGTCTAAGGAACCAACCGCCGAAAAAAGAAATTTGTCAGAAACGGCAAGATTTTTTTACCCTTTGGAACTTGTCCGACTAGTTATTACTTTAGTCAAAATATTTAACCAAGATCTTTGAAAGACGAAATATGACTAGGATTATTTGGGAAGTGAGCTCGATTCGAAATGGGTTGACTTCCTCGCAGAAATTAAATCTATAAAATAATAATGATAAAGCATACCATATACATATGTATATGTAAGATATGTAAGATGCCTTTTTGATGATGGTAAAACAAAGGTAGATCCATAAAAACGAGGCATTTTTATTATTTAATATTTATATTAAATAATATAAATATTGCATGCAGTTGTGACCTACACAACTGCAGGAAAACGCACTGTGAAATTTACACTGTATCGAAAATTATTGCATGAATTTCATTCAATTTTGTCGGTTTTCTAAAGTTGATAAGGAAAATTGATAAAAAGATGGTAACTAAAAATGGCCTTAACTAACAAATGATAGTGGAAACAATTGAAGACGAAGTGAATGCAGAATTTAGATTTTTACGAAATAATCAACAGGCTATCTTTTCCAAAGAATAGAACCTCCTGTGATTTAACATTGCTTGCACCATTTATATATGAATTCGGTATTATTAGAATTAGCAGGCGTTTAAAGAAAACCAACATTTATTACAGTGCCGCAAACATCAAAACCTTATTCTCAGGAGTCATGTACATACACAAAGTCATATTATTTCGTTATTTTCATTAATAGTTCCAAACCTTCCACGCAGCACATATTGATTTTACAGCAATCCATAGATTGCTATGGATATTCCATAGAATGAGACTTTATATCTTCCAGAATGCCTAATTTCCGAGAACTATAGGAGGTTTAGATTAAAATTGCAAAGCAGCTAATCAAAAACGCTATTAGATACGAAGAGATTACAATAGATGAGCTCTATAATGTTCCAATCGAGTCTCTATTCCGTGTTATATTCTATTTACAACTAAATTCTCAAATTTGCAAAGGCTTGTAATATTGCAAATTTTTTTTTGCATACAAATTATTTGTTGAAAAGTAAATATATAAATATATATATATATATATATATATATATATATATATATATATATATATATATATATATATATATATATATATATATATATAACATAACCAGAGTTGGTGTTAAATTTTAGAAATTTAATTTGATTATCTTTAAATAATTAAAATGCTCTTTATAAGTATAAGATAATTAAACTTTTAAGCTTTCCATCTTACAAACAAAATGTAGGTAACATAATCGTATATGTTTTATCGATTAAATATAATTTCAACTGATTATAATAAGTCTATTGTAAATAAATGGATTATATATTATTAAATGTCTTATAATTTTTTTAAATATTAAATGTAATAAGCATAAGGGATCTAATACACAATTTAGAAAATGTATCATAAATAATAATATTTTCATCTTATCCAAAACGACATAATATGTCATATAACATGTATACATAAATAATTTAAATTTTTCTTGCATATTAAAACCCAATTTATTTAAAAATTTATTAAAAATAAATAAAATATGCTTCCTCTAACCAGCATAACAGCATTATGACAAAAATAATATATTGGAAATATTTTGTTGGTGTATGTCTCACTCTCGAACATATGTTGCGTTCAAATTTTTACACGAAAATAAACCAAAAATTAAATAAATTATTTTGAATAAAATAAATAAATAATTTAAGCATAAATTTTATTTATTACAAATTATTATTATTTTTTTTTTCGGATACATACATTACCAAAAAAAAATAAAAAATATTTATATTTTTTAAGATCAAAGTTAGGAGGAATACCACCCAAATATATAAGCAGGCGAAAAAAAAATAAAAGCACACACACACACACAAATTTAAAGTTTGAATTTTTAAAATCGTTGTACGATGTACCTCGTCGTAAAATACACTGGGGGGAAATGTAAATAAGCGTAGAAGTTAATGTTACATTATGAAAATTATTCATTTCCCGAAAATGTCAAGTATTAATAGAAGTATTACATTAAAAAAAAAAAAAAAAACAAAAACAAAAAAAAATAAAAGCTTATGGGATATGATTTAAAAATTAAGCTTATGAATATGACTTTAGATGTCTTTTATGTTTTATGTATTTAGACACGCAGCATCCTTTTTTTCGTTTCGACATTTTTTTTTTATTTAATTTGGGTTTATGTTTTATATTTAATATTGTTGTGGAATATTTAAATTTTGGCGTATATAATTATTTATAAGTCTCAATGGCGGATGACATACATAAATTTAAAGTGGTGATTTAAAAAAAACAGAATTTTTAATGATTTGTTTAATCAAAATCGTCTAGCACTTGATTTACGATATTTGAAAAATTTGGAAAATTTTATTTTTAAGAGATCGTGAATTAAAATTATTATTTTATTAAGATAATGGTATTTTAGCATCAGCCTTTGAAATCTCATAAAGTTTGTATCGTGAATCGGAAACTCTCTTATTAAAGAAAATGCACGATGCTACTCGTAATTCTATTAGAAGCATGAAATTTAGCCCCAAATCGGAAAATTATTGAAAAATTATTCAAATCCAGAAATGTATCATGGTTCTTTTCATAAAAGCTATTGACACATGAAGGGTTATGAAACCTATGATCCAAAAAGGAACTCCATATATCCTATAAATGGAATATATCCTATATAAAATCCATGGGCCAAACCATCTTCCATGCCAGTACAGGCTGGCTGGAGCAATGCAATTTTCAGATGCAAATTTACAAAAAGCGAAACTGTATTTGTGCGTTTTTGTTTTGGCAAGTAATGGCGTAAAGTAGGACGTTAAGTTAACAGTATACTGTAAAATTATATATAATTTTGTTCCATAACTAAAATTTAAGCAATTAAACAATAATATTTGGTAACTTATATCATAGCAAATAATCGTATTACAATTTTCGTATGCATTTTTATCTCCTAACATACGATTCAGAATTTCCGAATTGGGAAAAGAGCCAAAATTTTAAATATTAAATATTAATTTCTTTAATTTATTTAATTTATTTAATTTATTTAATTTATTTAATTTATTTAATTTATTTAATTTATTTAATTTATTTAATTTATATAATTTATTTAATTTATTTAATTTATTTAATTTATTTAATTTATTTAATTTATTTAATTTATTTAATTTATTTAATTTATTTAATTTATTTAATTTATTTAATTTATTTAATTTATTTAATTTATTTAATTTATTTAATTTATTTAATTTATTTAATTTATTTAATTTATTTAATTTATTTAATTTATTTAATTTATTTAATTTATTTAATTTATTTAATTTATTTAATTTATTTAATTTATTTAATTTATTTAATTTATTTAATTTATTTAATTTATTTAATTTATTTAATTTATTTAATTTATTTAATTTATTTAATTTATTTAATTTATTTAATTTATTTAATTTATTTAATTTATTTAATTTATTTAATTTATTTAATTTATTTAATTTATTTAATTTATTTAATTTATTTAATTTATTTAATTTATTTAATTTATTTAATTTATTTAATTTATTTAATTTATTTAATTTATTTAATTTATTTAATTTATTTAATTTATTTAATTTATTTAATTTATTTAATTTATTTAATTTATTTAATTTATTTAATTTATTTAATTTATTTAATTTATTTAATTTATTTAATTTATTTAATTTATTTAATTTATTTAATTTATTTAATTTATTTAATTTATTTAATTTATTTAATTTATTTAATTTATTTAATTTATTTAATTTATTTAATTTATTTAATTTATTTAATTTATTTAATTTATTTAATTTATTTAATTTATTTAATTTATTTAATTTATTTAATTTATTTAATTTATTTAATTTATTTAATTTATTTAATTTATTTAATTTATTTAATTTATTTAATTTATTTAATTTATTTAATTTATTTAATTTATTTAATTTATTTAATTTATTTAATTTATTTAATTTATTTAATTTATTTAATTTATTTAATTTATTTAATTTATTTAATTTATTTAATTTATTTAATTTATTTAATTTATTTAATTTATTTAATTTATTTAATTTATTTAATTTATTTAATTTATTTAATTTATTTAATTTATTTAATTTATTTAATTTATTTAATTTATTTAATTTATTTAATTTATTTAATTTATTTAATTTATTTAATTTATTTAATTTATTTAATTTATTTAATTTATTTAATTTATTTAATTTATTTAATTTATTTAATTTATTTAATTTATTTAATTTATTTAATTTATTTAATTTATTTAATTTATTTAATTTATTTAATTTATTTAATTTATTTAATTTATTTAACTTATTTAATTTATTTAATTTATTTAATTTATTTAATTTATTTAATTTATTTAATTTATTTAATTTATTTAATTTATTTAATTTATTTAATTTATTTAATTTATTTAATTTATTTAATTTATTTAATTTATTTAATTTATTTAATTTATTTAATTTATTTAATTTATTTAATTTATTTAATTTATTTAATTTATTTAATTTATTTAATTTATTTAATTTATTTTATTTATTTAATTTATTTAATTTATTTAATTTATTTAATTTTGTTAATTTATTTAATTTATTTAATTTACTTAATTTATTTAATTCATTTAATTTATTTAATTTATTTAATTTATTTAATTTGGATTTGGGTAATGTATAGAATAAAAATTTTCAAATAAACTGGTTAGCATCTTTCCAGCATGTGACAAGATTACTGCACATAAGACAAGAATACTGCAGAAACAAATACCTAACTTGTCAAAGGAACTATCTCGCTAATTAACGGAGATGTAATATAACGCTTAAAGTACTTTAAAAACTAAAATTGCGAGAAGTGGTAACACCAGGTAGAGGTACAGGTTTTACAATGCCATATTCAGCTAGTAAAAATAATTAGAGGCGGATTTACCTTCTCAGGCATTTACCTTTGAGTTTTCCCCTTAAAAACTATGATGAACTAAAAGTGACAATTATGAAAAGACTTGTAGAAGTTAAAAGACTTTTATAGCAAATATTCAACAAACTGCATGCTATTTTTTATATCAGGGTCAAATTTTTACTTTCTTTTAATAAATTTGATATAAATCAACAACCAGAACAATTTACTAAAATTTAAATGTACTTCGAAATTTAATTGGCTGAAATCAATTTAAAATTCCAATCTAATCTGGAATCTTTGTTGATCCTCTTTATTAACATAATTTTTCAGAAAGGGCCAATTGGTGTTAACTTTACAGATTTAACACCAATTGGTTCTTTATTAAATTATTTAAATAAATAAACCCATCGCAAAATTAGGAAACACTTGTTCAGCAAATGCTCGTTTAATAAATAAAACCAAACAAATTACTTCTACCTCTGCCTTTCACACTCTGCTTCATACTTAAGGTTGTTGGTGTCTCTTTGTATATTTACTTTAGCAGAAGACGTAGGATATAGGTTATACAAAGCAAGGTTGCCAATGGCTAGACATGCTTTTATAGTGACAAGGGTTCTAATCTATTGGAAACTTGTCCTTCCTTTAAATGTAGGATTTTGCTTAACCCTGTTCTTGCACTGCTTTATGTCAAGATAATCCTGTTCTTGCACTGCTTAAAGATCAAGATTGTCAAGCCTTCTTTTCATTTAGGAGTATTCAGATTTCCATAACTCTTGTATTTATGGTGCTAATGCCCTTGCAGTTGTAGATATTTCGGTAGGTAAGCTGTTTGGTCCAGAGGGACGTTGTCTGTTCCACCAGAGTTGATTAGTGGTAGCGTGATATTAATTTTGTTATTGGTGCCACTTGATGATCGGATTTCCACTGCGATTTATGACGTTTTCTTGGAAACATTCTGTCCATTTCTTTAAATTTGCTTCATCAGTTGTAAAAGCTTGACCAGATAAATTTATTAGCCTTTTTCTACACAATTGTGCTTGAATGTTTTGATCCGCAGCTTCCTTCTTAGTAAATTGTTGATAATGATTTCTAAATATTTTATCCTGATACTTTCTTGACATCTTTTTTACTTAACTTGCTGTATCTTCGTCAATGCGTTTCATCTCTTTCATGATTTGTTGGTACATTGATAACTTAAAATGACGGCATTGCTTTTTTTTGTATATCATCACTAGTAAAAGGTTTCCAGTTGATTTTCAGATATTCAGCTATCTTACCGAGGATGCTTTGTTAGAGGCTGCCAGAGTTTGGTTCCTTCGTTGTTCTATAATGCGGTGTGGTTTTATTTCTAAGGAGATTGAGTTGAAATGTTTAATTGAATGTAGAAATGATCGTTATATGAGGTATATTTTTATGAAGAAATCTACTGCCGTGTATGAACAGCAGATTTGTGAAACAGAAGTCGACGAGTCTTTCCTTCACGACAAAAAATTGTTCTACCCAAAATGCCAGCCTTCTCTCTTTTCTATATTATAATTCGATAAAATTATTTTACAGTCTATAAACTCAAATATATATTCCAATTTATATTCACATAAACATCAAACTGTTAATACTATTCGAACTGGCTTTTAAAAATATAGAAACGCTGTCTATATAAATAATAAATAAAAAATACTGTAGATTCCATAAAACGTAAACCACTGTAAAAATTCAAATAGTTTCTTCAAGCATAAAAAACCATTTCAAATTCCCCATTTTCCATCTAAATAAATAAAAAAATAAAAAAACAGAAATTTTAAATTTTTATTTATTTATTTTATTTCTTGAAAAAAATAAAATTTGTTATTTTTCCACTGTACTTATTTTCTATTTTTAGATAATTTTTGCTACAATTTTCATTTTTCCATCAACGTGAGTTTTCTTTTTAATTCCCAAAGTAATTTAATTGAAAATAAATAGCATAAAATTATTTAAAAAATAAAAAAAGAGAATAAGGTTTTTTTTTTTGGTAAAACAAAAATTATTTTTGTGCTTTTATGAAGCTTTTTTTTATGGAAACATAATTTTTCGTTGCTGATGGTATTTTCATGGTTGATTTTCTTATTTGTATTTAACAATAACCTACATGTAAAGTTATATTTACTTTGTGGAAATATTTTGTAGGTTTTGTCTATATACAGTTTAAACATAAATAGGTGGGAACTATTTAGCAAGGGGGTTAAAATTTTGTTCATTTTTCATCTCTTATCTAGAAATAATAGTAAAAAAAAACTGTACAACTAAAAAATCAGACGAAATAAAACAAAAAACTGCTTTAAAATTAAAATTTAACAAAAAAGCTACCCCACAGACAAGAAACATTGGAATATATATATATATATATATATATATATATATATATATATATATATATATATATATATATATTTATATATATATATATATATATATATATACGGTGTGCATAGGAGAGGAAAATATTATGCTATGGATTTTCTACTGCATTGCGGTCAGATTCGGTTGCAGTTTTTTTTCCGTTGCTTGTTTTCTTCTATGTTTTAATTTTATTATATATACATATATATATATATATATATATATATATATATAATTTTTTTGCTACTGTAATTTTTGTTTGTGGAATGCTTCGGGTTGTTGTTTATACAAAAAGATGAAATACATTAAATTCGTTTTTTTGTTCGCAGATGAAATTTTTAATTTAGAAAATTAAAATGAATTTTCACGTTTGGTAAATACATGTTGTTATACTATATACATAATTAATTAATTTAAAATATCCTATAGTGTTTAACACGCTTTGCTGGTGACAAAATTATAGAAAATATTTGCTTACTCGGAAGTCATTATGACATATAAATCATTAAGTCAATTGTATCTATTTGTATCTATACCATTCAACGATTTATCATTCAGTATTGAAATTTTTTTATCATCCCTGCCACAAAACGCAAACTATAGCTTTAGTAACTTGGACCACTATAAACTGATGTGTAAAACTACGACGTAATCCTGAATTAACATGCCGTAAATGTAAATGTTAGCCGCAGTTAAAATTAAATTGTCCGTTGAATACTCAACACTTTGTGAATTTATTGCCAATAATTATCGTAAATATAAATTTTTATTAGTGCATTGAATTTTATGGAATATTTTTATATAAAATAAAATGAAATTTTTGTAAAAAAAATTTTTTTTAATTTCGTAAATATATGTTCAAAAGACAGAAACGTACAAACTGTTAATGGAATACTTTTTTAAACTAATCCATTCCAAATACGTTTAGAGATGTCAAGTAACTTGAACCCCGCAACTTTTATAGAAAAATAGTAACCGCAATTTTAAAATGTGAAAGGATCAATTGTACCTATATATTCAGCCGAATGAAGATAAATCAATATAAATATATTTGACAGTTATGGTATCTATAACCATTCCAGAAAACTGCCAACATCTGATTATTTTGATAAATGTTTGATCACATTGTGAAAGAAAACATAATTTGATATAGTACATAATATTCAATAAAAGGCGGGCTCTAGCGAAACACGATCATACCATTGAAGCACAACAAAATGATCAAAAGAATCCAACCAATAAAAAACAAAACAAAACAAAACTAGAAAATAAGTCAAAATGGAAGATCGACCACCAACACCTGTACAATTACGAATCAAACCGAAATATTAGTGGTTAAGATAAAATGAAAAAACAAACTGAATTGGGTTTGTTAGTTTTTTGATAAAGAGAAAATGAGAGAGAAAGATATTTAACAAAGACTATGTATAATAAAATGTAATAAAACAACAAAAAGAGACAGAAAAATGACAAATGATTGCCATTGGTGGCTTGTATCGATTTTAATGGTACGAAAGAATACCACATAAAATAGACATCTTTTAGAAATGGCGTTAAATTAAGTAAATGTTAATTATTTCAATTAATTATTTAAGTTAAAATATTACCATAATGTATGGTGATAAAATTTTGCTCCACTTACATTATCGGAAAAAATTTTTAAAGTACCGTCAATAATACATCCTTAAATAGTTCTATCACTTACCTGAAAAAAAAGAAAAATAAATTTATTAATATATATATATATATATATATATATATATATATATATATATATATATATATATATATATATATAATTTAATTAAAATAAATGATTACATAAATAAAAATTTTAAGATTGCAGGAACTTGAAACCAAATTCTGATTGGCTCCTCCAGCGTACAAAAGTGTCCTAACATACTTGATTACTGTATTATAAATAAAATAATATATTTCCCAAATTTACTAATGAAACGCAATTAACACGCCATTCTAAACATGCTACATCTATCTATCCATCTATTAATTATGTAATGAAGCATGATTTATGTAGGTTAACAAATAAGACATAATATGTCTGCATATAAGAAAACATATTTTTATAATTACACAGCTCAGCAAGACATTTAGTAAACAATATAACACATACGGATATGTTTATGTTCCAAAATCAGTTATCGTTTACAGGGTGAAGCATTTAAATGGAGAAAAAATGGAAAACAGGAGTATGAAACTAGTTTTAACTCGGAATTATACTAAAATAAATATTTATTTATTTATGCATTTATAGGTGTGTCCCTTTGGAGTGTAGAATTCACAAACCGATCCATCGCCAACGCCATAGTATACAGAAGGGCTGAGATCGAAATTTAAAGCAAACCTATGTAATTGAGAAAGCATGCTAGACAATTATACTACATTTGACAATATTCTTACTATCAAGAAATAAACTGACTTAAATGATAAATGTCGAACAAAGCCTTGCTGAAAATCAATACCTTGTAACTTGGATAAGAGATTTTCATAAGGTTCATCAAGGTTTGCTGCAGTCAAATTGTCATTAACAAAAACAAGCTGTAATGTAAACAAGTGTAATGCTTATGATCCAAATATTTCAGTTGAAGATTTCCAGTAACCTGCAGAAAATACCCCACCAAAAATAGCAGGCGATGTTTCAAATGCAAAAAGACTTTGGAACACAAAGACATAGTACACATGTAAATGCAAGATAATATACGGTAAAGTATCAGATCCCGGCTTAGCATTTGACGCTAATCAACAAAATTCTAAGCTTCAACAGGTCCCATAACTACATTAATATCACACTATAATCCTTAACGCTTTAGTTTTTTTAGTGTCCACAAAACGTCGGAGAAAGCAGAAAACTTAAATTATCTGATACACTCCGCTTACCGTTTACAAACTTTACTCTTAAACTTAAGTAGCTGGATGTTTTTTCTGAAATTGTATATCCATTAAATTTTTGCGGAAGGTATAAATAAATAGCAACACAAATCATTCAAAAACGACTTAAAGTTGCTTAAAATTAGCTAAAAATGTTTTCAAGGTTAAATTAAAAAATGATTGGGACAAATCACTGCTAAAAATAAAATAACAGCCACTAAACGATAATAAACGGATTTTATACAGGCCAATTTTAGTCCAAATGATATCAGCAATCTGACTTAATCGGATTTGATCTCGACATTGCTCTTCGTATTGTTCTAGATAACCCGAAAAAGAAAAAACGTTCTTGATTTTTGAGAAGCCATCGTCGCTGACCTCTGCACCTGTCACCTGACTTTGGATGTGATTGTAAAGCATACAAAGCACGATTGTCATCATGCAAGGTATCGGAAACTCATTCATTCCCAACTGATCATCATTGCCTAAAAACCTGACCCTAACTGTTACCTTAGAAATTAACACATGGTCAATCCGACAACGGGGCATTTTCGGAGAGAATTCATAAGGTCGTACGCAATCGCAAAATACATAATCCTTTCCTGTAGTTATCGGTCGCTATAGGTTGCGTTGGTAGAAATTAGCCCCTATTTTGCCAGCTGTCTAAGACTTTATCTTTGGGTTTCCTAACATCAGCGGGTCCTTCAATCCAAAGTTAAGTGCAACGAGTTTCAAGTGAAAATATTTCATAGCTGATTGCAGTACTATCAAACGCCCCATGTTTGTCTAAATGGCTGTATGTTCCTAAACTGTTTATTGCCTCCAACCATATGGAAAAATGCACATGGGACAAATAACATAAGCTAAACTTATAAGTTCAGTACTCAACAAATCAGGCGATAACTATATGTTTTCGTTAAAACGATGACATCAAACTTACGTTAAACGACGCTCAGAATAAAATCAATTGTTTAAGTTTACAAAACTTGGATATTCGGGTATAAAGTAGTATAATAGAATAGAAGTCTTACTTAGCTTCAGGGACCAAATTGTATCCCATTTTTACTTAAATTCAAGCTGCTTCAAAATCAAAATACTCAAAGTCTGAAATAGTGGTCTGATTTGGCCTAAAAACCTCGAAGCTTCATTATGAAAATGAAGCTTCCCATATTCTCATAAAACCCTTACTCATTATAAAACTACCTTGAAACCCATAAATATTTCAGGCAATCTTATTTAAGAATTACTTTTTGATTTCAAACTAAATATCTCACCCTATACATGTTATGTATAATGTTTGGTATACATAGACACACAAAAAGACACAACTTTCACGCTGTTTTTGGTACAAAACTGTATGAAAAACATAAATAGTTTTCTAAAAACAATCTACCTATATATATCTCAAATACAAGAAAACTTTTGTAAAAAATAAAAATGTTTGCTTAACACGCAAGTTTGAGTATACAAAACAAAACGGAATAACAACCGCAAATAAAAAAAAACCGGAAAAGTACGAAAAAAAGCTTTTGTACAAAAATCGAGCTTTTCGTTGTTGCTGTTGTACATAAATTTTATTTTTATTGCAACCGAATGAAAAAAAAAAATTTTTTTAGTTATAACCAGGATATTTTTATTTTTATAGGTTATATCCGTTTTTTTTTTTTTTTTTTTTTTCATTTTAAATTTTTAATTGAAAAACAATTAGGGATTTATATTTTTGTTGATATATAAATGGAACGGCAGCTGTACTTTAGAAACATGTTTATATTTTTTAATATATATCGCATATATGTATGAGGGAGGGAAAATTGATTTTTGCATTGAATTTCAATTTTCAATTTGATATTTTTTTAACGATTTTACTAGTATTTTGCACATTAATATTTATGGTTTAATTAAATGTGAATGTTTCAAGGATTTGGTAGCGTTCGGTTTTTTTTTTTGTATTTTATTTTTGAATTGATTATTTATGAAATGGTTTTCGCGGAATTTTGAACAAACGGTTGCATATAGCAATGAGCAAGGTAATTGAATATAAATGCTACTCTCCGCATAAGCTTTGTTTATTGACGTCATTGTTTATGATACAACTATTTTATTTGGCTGAAAATATTAGTTTTTCTCCATTTGAAATGAGAGACAACTGAATCAGTTGATACTAAATTAAATAGAGATAATCCTTTTAAAAATTGTCCAAGTATCCATAAGATTTGGCACCGTTCTATAAATGTTCAGCTTGTTATCTTGTTTAGTCAATTGTTTGGTACATAATTAACGACCTACATTAAAAGTAGAACTTAAAAAAACTAATGTCAGAATGTATCGGATATCAAGGAAGGTATTGACGTCAGTGAAAATGAAAATGGCTTCGAAATGTTTGAAGAGATTAAAGTAAATCCAATGAATAGTTAAAGTTAAACAATTTATTATAAGGTATGGTGCTCTTTTAAAAACTTAGGTTGATCTTATAGAAACTATGCAAAAAAAATCAATGCTAATTCACCTCTACCTGAAAAATACTATAGAGATTATTCATTACTCTAAACGAGATGTGGTACTGTATGGCTTTAATAAAGAATGCTCTTGCTTTATTTAATTTTAGTAATTTATTCGTTGAATTTCTAAAAAAATTGCGAAAAATAGTCCCTTTTGTTTTTTGTGACTCTAAATAAGTAATTTTTTATTAAAAATGGAATAACAAAATTAAAATTATAAACGACCAAATCATAATATAAATAGGCAAAAATCGGATGCACGGATCTTCGTTTGTTTGTCATCAATATCGTGTCTTAGTGGTTACAGTCATGACCAACTTAAACTTCATGATTTCAATTAGTGTCATGAGTTTTTGCAGGAAGCGCTTACGAATTTAAAAAATCATCATTTTTATAAAAATACCAGAATATTTAATGCTGCATTGTTTCATTTAGTGCATTCACCTCAATATATGTAAATCACATCAAATAAATGTCACTATAAGTTGCAGTCATAAATTCATGAATATCTTGGATTTATACACATCAGAACAAACAATCAATATGTGCAGTCGTTGAAATGTTAGAAGAAAATTTAGGAAAAGATAAAATGGATCATGCCAGACGTTGTCTTTATAAATAATGATGATGAGCCACTGTTTCAAAGATTTTTTTAGTCTTAATTGAAAAATTTTAAATCCAGATGCAGTTGAAAATTCCGTTTCAAATGAAGTTCAAGATGCAAATTCAAAATGTCTTCCACTTCCAGAAAATATATGACTAGATATCTTGATATCTTGAAGCATGGTGTTATGTCTTGTTTAATTTCAGATATTTGAGCTCAGTTCCCTATCCATGAGTTCAGTCTAATGTACAGCAAACAAATGTTACTAAACTTTCATATAGCAGCGTATTGCTTCATGGTCATCTAAATAAATGTTAGCCAAAATTACATAAATTAAAAGTAACTCAGCAATATATTATTGACGCTCAAAATAAGCTCAAATTCCTGAACTCATTATTAAAATGACATCAAATCTGCACTAGCCATTATAATAATTTCTAATGAAAGATGAAACATCATTAGAAAGACCAGATTTAATCTTTCAGGTATTTGAATTTAAAATGAAACCTTTGTTGGATTACTTTAGACACAGAATGTTCGGAATAATCAGAGCATGGGTATATTCAAACGAGTTGATAGAGTGGGTTCTGATAAAATACCACAGCTTCACAATATTGTTGTAAAAAATATGACAAATAATATGAGCATATGTTTCTGATAATCCTCCAACTATTATTGCACTGTTAATGGTTTGCATGGTTCATGAGATTGACAATCACATCAACGCAAGATATATGTCATATAGATACTGATGAAATGTGAGATTTCAGAGAGTTAAATGCATAAACGTTAGCATTCTGTAATAAAAATGCTTGTTTATCTTGAAAATATGCAAAAAATATGGTTTTTCGGGAAGGTGACAAGGATAATGGTGCAGTTAACTCGGAAACTATTATGCTCATGGATTTGTTCAAGTTGAATGAAAGAAATGAAGGTGCTAATCAGTATTTATGATTCTGAAGTTGCTCTTGGGCTTCTTAATAACTCATTCAAAGCAGCGATAACCAGCATAATCGCGATAACAGAACAGAACATCACATATGATCCTTTAACTAAAAGCCAATTTTTAAAATTTCAACTGGATATGCTTAGTACCGAACAGAACAGAGTTTGTGATTTTATAACGAAAACTTTCAATAGTAACAATAGTCAAAGCATCGGCGTTTTTTCATTAATGTATACCTGGGAGATCAAGATAACATTTATATATTTAACATTTTTGGCAGCTGTTTGTTCCCTGTGGTAAAAAAACTACGGTGATTGCAAAATTTACTGTTCAAATGTGGACAAATATTGAATAGCTGTTTCAAATTTCCAATATGCCTATGCATGATACATCACAACCATGAATGTATCCCAATTCAAGAAATGCCAAACACTCGAGAGATGCAAAATTCATTATTGTCGATGAGGAGTCTTTATTCATAATCATAGATTATGTTGCATTGATCTTCCATTGAGAGATGTGATGAGATCTGAAGTTCTTAATCGCCAAATTTCATTTTCTTTGTTAAACACATATAATCGTAAAATCAACGGTTTTGTTTTTTAAATATAAATCGTTTTCGAAAAAAATCGACAATGTGATTTTTATTAATTTTACAAACCTCTCCTATTAGATTTGAACCCAATACCTCCAAATACATCACGTTGGCATTAATTTTTGTTTGTTTCGGCCAAACATGTATTTTACAGCTAATTTAGTACGTAAGTTGGAATATTTTTATAAAACTGAATCAAAATAACTTTTTCAAATATATATATATATATATATATATATATATATATATATATATATATATATATATATATATATATATATATATACGTATATATATATATATATATATATATATATATATATATATATATATATATATATATATATAAATCTTACCATAGTACAAAAAAGTGACGCAACTTTCCAACACAAATATAACGAAAGCTTTTTATTCAAAACTAAGGTAAATAAAGCATTTTGAATTTACTATACCGCATATACAGTTGCTTGCAATGTTAAAGATTAACATCCATTGGCACTATTGGACAATTTTAAATTAATTTTCTCATTTATCATACTCAGTGCCTTATATAAAGAACGACACACTAAAAGAACGACGCACTAAATTTTTGTAGACCAAAAACCAAATCCTAAAATTTCAATTCCTTAAAGACAAAAAGGTTTAAAATAAACAATTTCAATGTTATATGTATTTATAAAAATGCCAAAGCTTGTAAATTAAATCTGAATGCTTCAAGGTGTTTATTTTACCAAAAAAATAATAAATCAAAATTGATTTTTATTTCCAAGATTTTTCTAGTGCCAATATTATTTTTAAGTATATAACCTTGTTGCCATAGCAAAAAATCTACCCCAAAGTAAATAATTTGGCTAACATTTTGTCAATGTTTCAAACCAAAAATTAAGGAAATGGTTGCCATCTTAAATAATCACATGATGTAGTATCATAATGTTATGTTGTGTGAGTGGTGAGAAGGACACGCATATTTAATCTAAATTTCGTATATATAAATAGTAAATCAATAACCGGAACACTATATCAAAGGTAAAAATAGAATACGTTTTTTCAAAGTCGTTAGTTTGTTATTTTGTTTGTTTACCTCTCATTTATAATCCGTATATTGGTGATGACATTTATATAGAGTGACAGTTTTTTTTACACTACAGATGTGGCTTGCGTTGGTTTATTTTTCGTTGGTTCTGCTTCGGTCAAATTTTACATGACCCATAACAATTTTTTCTTGAATAACATAATAAATCCTCAAAGAACAAAATTAAAGTTAATTCAATTGATTTGTAATATTTAATCAAATTTAATTAAATTTAATTTAAATTTAATTTAAATTAAATTTAAATTTAATTTAAATTAAATTTAAATTAAATTTAAATTAAATTTAAATTAAATTTAAATTAAATTTAATTTAAATTTAATTTAAATTTAATTTAAATTTAATTTTAATTTAATTTAAATTAATTTTAAAGTTCTGCGTCAAATAAAGTGTATATAAATTAGATTTTCGTCGATTACTTGACGTATTGGTCATAAAATGGTTAATTCAATTGATTTGTAATGTTTAATCATTTTTAAAAAAATCTAATTTGTATTTATTTTTTGGAACACTTGACAAGCGCTTAGTCTTACAGTCTCATTAATCAATCAATCGATCGGCCCTCTCCTCTTTCCTGCGCGGAAACGGAAGCTTAAACATTAATTGAGATATACATATTTTCGCTTTAATATCAGTTTTTAGTTAATGTTTCAGTAATAAATGTGGTTTCCGATTTTTAGTCTAGCAATTATCGAATATGGTGAACGTTACTTTGCGGGCTTCTACTATTTTGATATGATCACTGTCGGCAAAATAGGTTGTTCGTTTTTGGTAAATGTGGTTCGTGTTGTTACACAATTTTGTATTTTGACCTTAAACATGTCTTTCAAGGACGGTGATTAATTGTAATTTCCATCAATTGGCGGATTGTTAGTTTGAGGCAGCCTTACTTCATTAGATGAAGTCGTTGATTTGCTGTGTATTGTTTCGAAATATGCCCGTTGTTGAATTTACATACTATTATTTGAAGTGATCAAAACCGCGGCCTATGAACTTGAAATTAAAAAAGTCAGTAATGCCAGCAATGGCATTGTAATAGAGACAGCAAAGGCGAGGACATCGAGTTCTTTTTTAGAAATAAGAACTTAGAAGAGGCTGGGCTAGTGCCTTCTCTACCTAAAAAGAAACTGCCCATAATGTTTATAGCTCAGAAAAGCTTGTCATAATAGCGAACTTGATGTCATTCGATATTATGACGCAAAACTAACCTTATTAAGCTGGGTTTCAAAACCGGGCCCCCAAACAATAAGGTCACACCATACTGCTAAAATGCAGAGTATATACATTGGCTGAACTTCTTGCCGAATTATGGAAATATACGGACTGTAGTTTCAAGATGTTTCAAATGCCATATATTTGGGCATATTGGCACGTTATGCAATGTCGAAAAATAAATTTGCGGACGCTGCTCAGAGAACGGACAATTCATGACCAAAGGTCTATATATAAGGTAAAAGTAGAATTGGTGGTGTGACTACTTCAACAAGAGTTTTCACTGGTGATGGTGCCAATTCCAAGGCACAATAAACGTCTTTAACTAGGATCTGGAGGTACTTAGAATCTCACAGTTCTGCGACTCATATTTTATGTTTGTTGATGTTAGTCTGATTTGGGTAATTTATTATCTAATCAGTATCTATTTTCAATACTGTGATGAACCAGTAGACTACGTCAATTGGGGCTTGATAAAATCATGGAGGGCCTCAAAAACCATCCAGTTATCATAACTGACGACTTCAATGCAAAATTAAAACAGTGATACAAACGATCGAGTAATCCTCGTGTAAAAGTTTGTGGCAAGAAGAGACCTTTTTGTTCTAAATGAATAGGACCAGCCAAGTACCTATTGCCACAATGGCGAATCAAACATTGATCTTACACTTGTAAGTGGTGGGTTGTTTAGGAAAATAGCCGATTAAGTAGTAAAAGAAAACTGGTCTTCAAGCGAACACCGGGTGTTAGTTCTCACTTTAAAATTTAGCAAATTGCACATCCTAAGAGGATGTGGATATATTAGAGCACAGTATAACAAGCACGCGTATTAGAGTCTGTGATAAAAGTTTATCACGAAAACGTACTCACAAAAGAAAACTGCCGTCGTGGATTTATTATTTAACCACTAAAAGAGCAACTGTAAAAACAATGCGCAAAATATATCAAAAAGAAAAGAACTCAACAGCAAGACTGCAAAAGAAATGCAACTATGTGGCATGCTATAATGAGTGCTTTAATGATGTTGACAGAACAAGCCTGACTAACCTGAAAAATACCATCTTTTGGCTAAGAGAGATGGAACGGTTCTCTGAATGTAAGAGCAATCTATAGATTTATTCCAAACGTCAAAGAAATCATGGAAAAAATGCTAACGAGGCATGGAAAAATAGCATCATTCATGAAAAAGTTCCATTTAAGCAAAACAAGCAGCTGTGAGGGACCATGGATCACTGACTCTGAAGATAGGCAAAAACTAATGTTGAACTGCAAACTAGCAAACTAGTTTTAATGACTCCAAGAAACATCACGGTATTAAAAAGGTTCTGTGACACTGTTCTAAGTAACAGAAAGTGTAAGTTCCTACATAACATTGACACTAGACTAGGTATTTAACATACATACGTCTACGAATTTTGACAGACAAAGGAGCTAGGTAGTAGAAAGATATGCGCCTCCACGTGGTAGGGGCGGAAACAGTTTTTGTTTTAACCTGGCTACGCTTACTGAGTTCGACTGGCTTTCGCTTACTTATTTCACTTGTTATGGTTACTTGAGTACTAAACAATTTAGTTTGAAACTTGTCAGATTTTGAGACTTGCTGCGAAAGTAAAAACCATTCGTTCTTTTTAAATGCCGTAAGACTCACCCCACCAATCTTTAAGTTTTTTGTAATATAATTATTGGTTTGACAGCTGGATTTTTATAAAAAGGCGACCAGATTTTGGTTGAATTAAATTAAAAAAAGTCAATAGTATTATAGACCAAAGTTAACCCTTTACTGAGATCTTTTGCAAGATCTTTCAAACTAGTTTTTTACAATTTTTGACCGTTGTAGGTGGTCTGCTCAACGAACGATGTTACTCATAATTTGTCACGTCTTTGTGGTCAGTGGTTCAAACTCAAAACCACGTTGTGTTTAAGCCAACCCCTTTACCATTACTATACGATCAGTTATTTTGAGTTAACCAGTGACTAGTGATTGAGATAACTAAAATATACTGAACAATTCTGATGCCTAAAGCAAGGTAAAATTTAGATCATACACGTTGAATTCCTAATTTCACTATTAACAAATGTGTTTGCCGGTTTGTCTGAGCAAATAAACTGCTAACAACAACGAACTCTGGAAAGTAAATAAAAGAAATTCATTCCAAGAATAATGAAAGCTCACAGAACCGTTTCAATAAATACAATTCCTAATTTAGCTTAGGAAATTTTGCGAAACACAAAAAGATATTTCACGAGAAATAATGGCTGAAACTTTAACACTAATATTTTTTGTTTTGTCAAAGGTCCTCTATTCCTTTATGGCCTGCTTACACACAAACACTCTGACATATGCACCAAGGACATGGCAGCATATACAAACAGATCATACAGAAACTGCATGTGGGTGAATTAGACGCCCTATGCTCCTACAAAAACGATTGAATGCAAAGAATAAAAATAAATAACAGAGTTGTTAATGGATATGGCCAACATTGACCCCGAAAAATACGCAACTCGAAACTTTGGTGTATTTGTCGATCATACCATAGATATAAATTATAAGGCGGATGAAAACTACTTCATTTTGAATTTTCACCCTTTTATTCAATTTTATTTTTCAAGAGGTACAGCGTTAGAAATGCATGAATGTGACTTGAAGATTTTTATTTTTAACCGGTTCAAGTTTATTTTATTAAACACATATTACGAAACATATATTATAGACATTTTATAAAGATTATATGTTATAGGGTTAACGAGATAGATATAAAAAGTTTTCCCTCTATACATATATATGTATCAAGCAGTGGGTGCTTTCATCATATAAAATTTCAACGAGTTATACTTTCTGCTTTACATAACTTACAAAAGCACTTTCGTCATTTTATTGTATATTTACTATGCGGTTTAAATAGAGAACATATACTCGTATGTAAAAAGGTAAAAAGAAGGAGAAATATATAGTCACACAAAACCCTTGACTTTTGTTTAATTCAATACTGATATCGCGTACATAAATCCAGATAATGACGTATCTTAGTATCTCAAACAATATAGAGAACGATGATGATGATGAAGGCGGTATCATGTTTATTCGACTATATGATTTTCATTACTTTCCATTTTCTTTATGTTCGATTGGAGAGTTTAAAGTATTCGACAAGATTAAGTTAAAGATAACAACCAATTTTTCTTATATCATCCGGCACAGTGTTTCAATTTCATTTTTTTTTTGTATCATCCAACATTTTTTTTTTATCGTTATAGTTATTTTTATGGTAGACTCATATAATATAAGAATAAGACGTATATTGTAGAAGAAAGGTCATTGAAATTTTATTCAAGAAAATGAAATGTTAAATTTACAATAATCAAATAAAAGAAAAACTTTTCGTATAACATATAAACGAGATCATATTTCGGTTAAAAGTGGTATACTGGTACTTACAATCTTTCGTTGTGTTATCGAGATTTATGTGTATGTATGCCTGAAGACAACAATATTGTTTGAATTAAGGTATAGAATTGTTTAGTATAAGCTGGGATAAAGTGGATTTTGTTTGTGTTACTATGAAAATATTTTTTTTTTCACCCATATGAATTCTATAACTGAGGCAAACAAAGTCGTTAGGGCGGCAAGTGGGAATATAAAATCAATATAAAACGTAATATTTTTTAAATTGTTAATGTTGTGTGTTATAGGCTCTTTTCGTGGTTAAGTTGAACGATATATATATATATATATATATATATATATATATATATATATATATATATATATATATATATATATATATATATATATATATATATATATAAATATATATATATATATATATATATATATATATATATATATATAAGTATATATAATATATATATATATATATATATATATATATATATATATATATATATATATATATATATATATATATATATATATATATATATATATATATATACATAATATATACTTTACATTCATTGCATGACACCAAAAAAAATTCAGCAACATAAAATTATATACATATTTCCAAGTAGGAGATTTGTTAAAAAAAATGTGTGATAATACATTTGTAACACGTTTGCAAGGACAAAACAATTTTTAAAGGGCAATTTCTGGTTTGTACTTCATAAACAATTCATAAGCAATATCACTCTTAAAAGAATTGGGGTTTTTGTATGTGATCCGCTCAGTTATATTTTCAACCTAAGCTTAAGCTCTGGTGTCTTTCCCAATAAGTTGAAATGCGCTACTGTACTGACCTTATACAAAAATGGAGATAAATCTAATCCATCCAATTATCGACCTATTTCCTTGCACTCAGTGTTTTCGAAA
Organism: Tipula confusa; assembly: GCA_963556175.1. Classification (NCBI taxonomy): domain Eukaryota; kingdom Metazoa; phylum Arthropoda; class Insecta; order Diptera; family Tipulidae; genus Tipula; species Tipula confusa. The sequence continues at coordinate 204,930,787 of OY744475.1, forward strand.
GTAATTGAGAAGGCAGTTAAGAGGAGAGTTAATTCGTTTTTGGAGATGATTCGTTTTATAAATCCTAGTCAATTTGGGTTTCGTGGTACAATTAGTACGGAAGATGCTTTGTTATGTTTTCTCAATCCAGTGCATTCAGCTCTTAATGATAACAAAAAGGTTGCTAATATTTTCTTGGATATAACTAAAGCATTTGATACCGTTAACCACTCGTCACTGTTACTTAAACTTTGGTATGCTGGCTTTCGTGGTGTAGCTTTTGAGTGGTTTACGTCATATTAAACGATCTCAGACTGTAAGAGTTAATAGGGAGATAAGTCCAAGTTCAAGATTAGATTTTAATGTCCCTCAGGGATCAGTATTGGGTCCAACCCTATTTCTTATATATTTTAACTCAATCTTTTCTTTAAAGTTCAAAGGCAAACCAGTAGCATTTGCGGATGATATGGCATTAATTTATGCCGCTGATACAGAAGTTATATTAAATGAGCACATCAACCATGATCTAACTTTGTTCACGGCTTACTCAATGGTACTAAGTAATAAAACCAAGATTATGTTTTTTGGTCTATCGGATCCTATCCCTTCTTACACTCATTTTATGTATCATGGTTTGGATTGTGATGGAATAAATTGTCATCCAATTGTATGTACATCAATTGAAATTGTAAAAAAGTTTAAATATTTATATAAAAGTTTAAATGTATATAAAGTTTTTAAGATTTTTTTTAAAAGAAGTGGCCATAGGTGTGTTAGAGCCAGTGAAATATACAATTTGCGATCTAATAATTTGTGTGAAATACCATATGCAAAGAAACAGCATTTTAATCGATTCTTTTTATGTATGGCACCGCGGCTGTATAATATATTACCACTGGAATTTAAAAGTATTAACGTACTAAATGTATTTTTAAAAAATGTAAGAGAATGGCTTTACCAAAGTCCAAAGTGCATCTGTAGAATGGATTTTCGACGTGTGTGTTTAATTCCTCTTCTGATTTGTTATATTCTGATTTATTCTTTAAATATACATTTTTCATTGCATTATATAAATTTTGGTTAGAATAATTTATCATAATTGTTTAATTTGTTAAGTATTTTTTTTTGTTAGCTGTTAACCCCATCGTATGGAGATCGGATTACTTTTATTTTGTAGAACAAGTCATCATCTAACTATCCATGTATGCCACTTACTTGAGAAACCTCTGTAAATTGGCCAATCTTTGATATAGTGAACGCATAAATTATTTAAATTTTCTTGATAAATTATAAGTTACCAAGTCATCCACAAATGGGTTAACCCCATCGTATGGAGATCGGATTACTTTTATTTTGTAGAACAAGTCATCATCTAACTATCGATGTATGCCACTTACTTAGGAAACCTCTGTAAATTGGCCAATCTTTGATATAGCGAACACATAAATTATTTAAATTTTCTTGATAAATTATAAGTTACTAAGTCATCCACAAAAGGGTTAACCCCATCGTATGGAGATCGGACTACTTTTATTTTGTAGAACAAGTCATCATCTAACTATCCATGTACCACTTACTTGAGAAACCTCTGTAAATTGGCCAATCTTTGATACTGTGGAATCGAGCTAATTTTATTTCGTAGAGAAAGTTTCTATTTAAAGCGGTGTATTTTTGAGAAAGATTATTTTAATTTAATTTAAGCCTCTCTTTTTTTAACATTATATTTCAATTTTACAAATTTGTTTAAAATATTACAACATAAATATATAAAAAATACTCGTTAGTATTATAATTTGTAGGTATTTATGTACCATGTAAACTTAAATTGCTTTTGCCCACTAATTTACCTATACATAGACAATTTTTGTTTTTTCCACAAATCTTGTATACGTATATATTTTTGAATTTGTGGAATTTTGTGGAAAACTTCACAGTCGTATTTTTTTTTTGTTTTTACCAACAATCTATGTAGGTAATTAATTTTAAATATATATAAGTCATAGTTAAATCATTATTATTTTTAACTAAAATATATGTACTGCACTGCATTTCTTCTTTGTAAAATTATGTACATATTTTGTTGGTAGACTCTACACTAGTTCATAACTAAAGAGTCTTCCTAATTTATCAACTCATCTGTTGTTTAAATTATACGTATAATTTTTATAGTATTTATAAGTGAACACTTAATTTTTGAACTTGATATGGTATTATTAGATATGTTTCATAAAATCATAAATGTATTTGTTGTTGATAAATAAATAAATAAATAAAATAAAATAAATAAAATTAAACTCCATCAGTTTGAATAGTGCTATTGTTAAAATATATTAAGTTAAATCTTTCTATATCGAGCAATTGGCGCAGTAGTTAAAGCTGCGGTGTTTGGGACTGGAGGTACCGGGTTCGAATCCCAACGGAGGAGGGTTGCAAAAGGGATTTTTCATCATCTGATTTCGATCGGTGATGACGATGAACACAACTATGACCCCCTGTTGAAGTGCAGAATCCATGGGCCGAACCATCGTCCATGTCAGTGCAGGCTGGCTGGAGCAATGCAATCATTGCAGATCGATTTAAAATCGAACCTGTATTCGTGCGTCCTCAATTTGGCTGGTGACGGCGTAAGGTAGGACGTTAAAAATTAACTGCGAAAGAGTTGGGAGAGCTTCGGCCCCAGAACAGATTGCAGAGTTCAGAAACAAACAAACAAAAAAAAAAAATCTTTCTATATACTTTCTAAGGAGTTTGACATATTTTCATTTGATTGATACTCTTTGTTGGGACACTGTTTATCAAATATCATTCGATAATCTTCCAAAGATTATTTTTTTAACAATTTGCATGGTACCTTACTTAGATAGGCAGCATTAAATAATAAAATGCAAAGGTCACTTAGATGTATGAAAAATAGCAGAAATTTTTTTTTTTGATAAAGTGTCATTATAGTCGAGAATGTTATAAAATAAAGTATGCTGCTACTTGTGTTACTAATGGGTAATAATATGAGAGGTGGGAAAAAATTCCTCGGACCAGCGCCCTCGGACACTTATCAACCTCTCAAATTATTACCCATTAATAGCACTAGTTGCTTAATCTATAATTAATTCGATTAATTTTCTTCGAACTTCTGAAGCCATGAAAGAGCGGGAACATCTTCAGCAGTAAAATAAATAGGATGTGTTTAAATGTGTAGTGGTATCTACCTATATAGGTAGATAGACTTTTTAGATCTTTATTTAGATCAAAGCCTCTTTAATACTGCAAATGTTCAAACATACAAAAGTGAAAAAAATATAACAGATTTGAGATTTTCTCACTGAATTGAGTGAATTAATTGAATCGTGACTATTAGTTCAAGAGAAGGAATAATTAAAAGTGTGAAAAAATTGAAATCTTATTAGTAGATACTTGTATTAGAACGTTTAACGTTGCTAAACAACTCAACTCTTGCTCAAATAATCATTTATTCAGTTAACACTAGAAAGAACCAAAACAGTCGTAGAGATCCTCAGTTTTTTCTCTAAGCCACCTTCTAATAAAGATAGTGTCACAAAAATTTAGGAAAAATATAAAGTCCAATTAAGAAGGTCCAAGATAATATTTTACAAAGCAATTCATAGTAATACAGCCCTAGAAAATAATGTAGCATTTCTTATCGAGTTGATATGAATTTAGGTGGAAACCAAATACATGAACAAAATTATGCTTACACTGCCATTACAACTACCCCGATGATCATGGAACACTGTTGTTGTTTTTTGTGCTAGATATTAGGAAAACCTTACACAAATGTCTATTAAAATGACAATGTGCAAACCAATTATTTAACTGCTAAATTCGTTTCCTTATAAGCCATTTCTTTGAAAAAACACAGTTACTTTTTCTGTGTTGCCCATAAATTTTGATCAGGTTTAAGGTTTAAGGTTTAAGGTTTAAGGTTTAAGGTTTAAGGTTTAAGGTTTAAGGTTTAAGGTTTAAGGTTTAAGGTTTAAGGTTTAAGGTTTAAGGTTTAAGGTTTGTTTAAGGTTTAAGGTTTAAGGTTTAAGGTTTAAGGTTTAAGGTTTAAGGTTTAAGGTTTAAGGTTTAAGGTTTAAGGTTTAAGGTTTAAGGTTTAAGGTTTAAGGTTTAAGGTTTAAGGTTTAAGGTTTAAGGTTTAAGGTTTAAGGTTTAAGGTTTAAGGTTTAAGGTTTAAGGTTTAAGGTTTAAATTTTAAGGTTTAAGGTTTAAGGTTTAAGGTTTAAGGTTTAAGGTTTAAGGTTTAAGGTTTAAGGTTTAAGGTTTAAGGTTTAAGGTTTAAGGTTTAAGGTTTAAGGTTTAAATTTTAAGGTTTAAGGTTTAAGGTTTAAGGTTTAAGGTTTAAGGTTTAAGGTTTAAGGTTTAAGGTTTAAGGTTTAAGGTTTAAGGTTTAAGGTTTAAGGTTTAAGGTTTAAGGTTTAAGGTTTAAGGTTTAAGGTTTAAGGTTTAAGGTTTAAGGTTTAAGGTTTAAGGTTTAAGGTTTAAGGTTTAAGGTTTAAGGTTTAAGGTTTAAGGTTTAAGGTTTAAGGTTTAAGGTTTAAGGTTTAAGGTTTAAGGTTTAAGGTTTAAGGTTTAAGGTTTAAGGTTTAAGGTTTAAGGTTTAAGGTTTAAGGTTTAAGGTTTAAGGTTTAAGGTTTAAGGTTTAAGGTTTAAGGTTTAAGGTTTAAGGTTTAAGGTTTAAGGTTTAAGGTTTAAGGTTTAAGGTTTAAGGTTTAAGGTTTAAGGTTTAAGGTTTAAGGTTTAAGGTTTAAGGTTTAAGGTTTAAGGTTTAAGGTTTAAATTTTAAGGTTTAAGGTTTAAGGTTTAAATTTTAAGGTTTAAGGTTTAAGGTTTAAGGTTTAAGGTTTAAGGTTTAAGGTTTAAGGTTTAAGGTTTAAGGTTTAAGGTTTAAGGTTTAAGGTTTAAGGTTTAAGGTTTAAGGTTTAAGGTTTAAGGTTTAAGGTTTAAGGTTTAAGGTTTAAGGTTTAAGGTTTAAGGTTTAAGGTTTAAGGTTTAAGGTTTAAGGTTTAAGGTTTAAGGTTTAAGGTTTAAGGTTTAAGGTTTAAGGTTTAAGGTTTAAGGTTTAAGGTTTAAGGTTTAAGGTTTAAGGTTTAAGGTTTAAGGTTTAAGGTTTAAGGTTTAAGGTTTAAGGTTTAAGGTTTAAGGTTTAAGGTTTAAGGTTTAAGGTTTAAGGTTTAAGGTTTAAGGTTTAAGGTTTAAGGTTTAAGGTTTAAGGTTTAAGGTTTAAGGTTTAAGGTTTAAGGTTTAAGGTTTAAGGTTTAAGGTTTAAGGTTTAAGGTTTAAGGTTTAAGGTTTAAGGTTTAAGGTTTAAGGTTTAAGGTTTAAGGTTTAAGGTTTAAGGTTTAAGGTTTAAGGTTTAAGGTTTAAGGTTTAAGGTTTAAGGTTTAAGGTTTAAGGTTTAAGGTTTAAGGTTTAAGGTTTAAGGTTTAAGGTTTAAGGTTTAAGGTTTAAGGTTTAAGGTTTAAGGTTTAAGGTTTAAGGTTTAAGGTTTAAGGTTTAAGGTTTAAGGTTTAAGGTTTAAGGTTTAAGGTTTAAGGTTTAAGGTTTAAGGTTTAAGGTTTAAGGTTTAAGGTTTAAGGTTTAAGGTTTAAGGTTTAAGGTTTAAGGTTTAAGGTTTAAGGTTTAAGGTTTAAGGTTTAAGGTTTAAGGTTTAAGGTTTAAGGTTTAAGGTTTAAGGTTTAAGGTTTAAGGTTGAAGGTTTAAGGTTTTAGGTTTAAGGTTTAAGGTTTAAGGTTTAAGGTTTAAGGTTTAAGGTTTAAGGTTTAAGGTTTTAAGGTTTAAGGTTTAAGGTTTAAGGTTTAAGGTTTAAGGTTTAAGGTTTAAGGTTTAAGGTTTAAGGTTTAAGGTTTAAGGTTTAAGGTTTAAGGTTTAAGGTTTAAGGTTTAAGGTTTAAGGTTTAAGGTTTAAGGTTTAAACCATATTTCTAAAAACCCCCCCTCAAAATGAATGATTTTCGAATATCTATTCGTCTTTGATAAGAAAAGGCTCTTAATATAGGAACTAGAACATTTTGAATAGAATCTAATCAGACTGCTTTGTTTATTTTAGATCAAAACAACTCTTAGAACAATTGCCATTTAGTGTACTATCTGGAAAATGTGAGGGTGTTGATTATTTTCCTGTGTAAGTGGCTAGCAATGCTAATTTGAAGCGACTCCAGGTGTTGAGACCTTTTAGTGGGTCTTCTCATATTGATAATCCACTTATCCAATAACAATGTTTGTCTAATTAGTTCAGAACTCGGCAATTGGTGTTATTTCCGTGCATTACTCCAAAAAATTATAACATGCGTCAGTCTAATCTTATTGGATACACGCTAAGAAATTTAAGAGATGCTAGTTTTAAGAGATGCTAATTTTATTATATACTAAAATGGATTTGATTATAGCACAAAATAAACAACGCCTTCAGAAACACATATATCTGGAGCAGTCCCACTTCCTGATCTAAATGAGGACCAAGTAAAATAAGGCAAAATAAATTAGTTCAAACATCCGAGTATTTCAAAATTTTCTGCAGTTAAACAGAAAATAAATAACCTGTTCGAATATGTAAATGAAAGGATCGAGGTACATGATGAAATAATGAAAATGGTTCGGTTGATTTAACTATCCTATAATGAAATAGAAAAGGAGTTTGAAGAACTCTGTGAAGAATTAAGAAAATTCACGGTGGCTCTGAAGGAGGGTCATGAAGATTCGGATCGGCAACACGATACGGATTTAGATGTTATAGCAAACCAAGCAGGTATTTGGATTTAGCAAAATAAAGGTGTAAACGAAACTCTGGATGCTTTTAAGACATCGCTAAAAGGAAGAAATATTCATCGCCCCAGACTGGTTTTCATTGGAAAAAAGGAAGCTCATTATACCATGAATGCACATATTCTGAAATATCTAGAGCCAGCATTTGAACAAAAACAAAAACTACAGAAATAAGCGGTTGGAGATAAACAAGAATGGTAAAAATAGGTAGAAAAGTTATTCTTATAGATGATCTTTTACTAGAGTTGGAAAGAACCGAGAACCAACCAAAAACAGATGTTTTCCAATCAAATTATCTCAATAAAAGCGATGAAAGCTCCTTATCGAGTCACAAATGGCAGTGGTTAGCCTTTTGAGCCAAATAGCAGAGAATGTGGGGTTGGTTAGATGATTTGCAGAATTCGAGAAATTAACGATCTTTTAAAACGTTTCAAATGCCTCGAATAAGGTAACCAAACTCTGCAATGTAGGTGTTGGTAAGATAGGTTCAAGCTTTGTAGGAAGTGTGGAGAAGAGGAATATAATTGGAAGGGCTGCAGCAATAATCTAAAATGTTTGCTTTGTCGTGATAAAACCATTGGAGGAAACAAACGTTCCGCTGGTAGTATAAAGTTTTATTTTAGATGGCGCTGCAAATGAAACAGAGAAAATGAGGTTAATCCAATAAAATATTATTCACTGTGGAGCTATGCAAGACCTGCTACAGTAAACAGTACGTGAGTTGGATGCACACATTGTAATTGGTAGCACACAACACAGGAAGTGGAAAAGTAAGACTTGAGCAGCATATTTTTAAAACCGCACTGATGTTTGAGTTTGTCGGAAGTTACCTTTTTAAGAAATTGTTAGCGAAATCTGGTTTTGTAAGATGTTGGGGGCACCGAGTTACTAATAATAGAGATAAAGCTCTACTGGAAGTATTTTTGTTACTATGGTGTTAACGCTGAATATTGGTAACACTTTTATAGTTTGTAAAGGTAGTACTAGCACTAAAGTTGATCTCTGATGGGTTACATTTCAATGACAGATTGTATTTCAATGGCTTGTGATGCAGTAATGCCATGGTGATCAGTAGATAGTTGGAAGGTTCCACTGTACTGAAGGCAGTCGAGTCCAGAATTGTTGGAAATATGGTCTCTATACGTTATTTAACAACCTGGTTATGTGAGAATCATCAAACCATGGGGCGAGGAAGAAGTATTTTCACCAGTGTCAATAGAGGAGATTCTAAGAGCATGAGGTTAAAGGGAAACATTAGGGCATGTGGTTCTGATAAAATTCTCAATGTTACGTTGATGATTGCTGTTCGTGCATATTCGAAGCGGTTTGTTTGCTTGTATAATACTTGCCTAGAAGAAGGGTTATTCCCTTTGCGGTGGAAAGTCCAACGCTGGTATTTTTACCAAAAGGAACAAAACCGTTATAAAGTCCATCATCATACTTCCAGCTTTGCTTGCGCAAATATTAGAAAGTATCATATCCGAAAAACTGCCGGAGGCCATTAAAAACAAAAAAGGACCTGTCTGAAAATCAATAAAGATTCCTCGCTCTACCATTTAAGATGAAACTAAGTGAGGAGTAGATAAAGCGCGAGAGGCGATTGCAAGTGTGAGATGATAGAAGGTTCCAAAAAATATTACGCGGTGGTCACATTGGATTTTAAAAAATGCCTTAAACTCGGCTATATGGGAGTGCATATTAAACCAGCTACTAAGTATAGGTCCGAAATATTTAACAAGGCTATGGTTTCTAATTATTTAAGAAATAGAGATTTAAAGTACGAGAGCAATGGTGGCATCAAAGATTATCATATCAGCAGAGAAACCGATCCCAGGAACGATCCGTGCTAGTTCCTATATAGCCTTGTGTGAACCACAGATTATGTCTAAAACTTTTATTAAGTAATCGATGCTAGACTAACATTTAAAGCCCATTTGGATACTGTGTGTAAAAAACTCGGAGAACAAATGGTGCTTAATCGCAAATTATTCCAATTGTGATATAGAAAGTACACATATAAGCAGAAAGGGGCTTTTATTTATAGATCAGGTGCCTTAGAACGGTCTTAGATGAGGCCATTAGTTTCATAGTGGAAATATTGGAAACTGTATATAAGTGGCAGTTGCGTTGAGGCAATTCGCCGAAAGTACTTTGAACTCTTCGACTAATTCTTTCGGTGAATAAATGGACATATAGGACATATGGAAAGATGGATTTCTACCTGTATCAGTTCCCAACTTGACATAGTAGTTTTTGTACCATGTTTTCAAGGTTAATGTCCGCGTTTAGGCAACGAATTACGAGTAAGGGTTTAGTGGTTAAAAATGCGACACCCATGCAAGATTATGGTGGACTCTTGTAAGAGTTTTAAATATTTTTCGCCGAATTAGGCATCCGTAAATATTTAGTAATTTGTTAGAGATATCCAAGTATAGTAATTAGGATTTATAGCGTGAAGGCTTTTAGTAAAATGGAATTATCATTTTTTTTGTAATTAACCTTTATTTGATTCTAAAAAGAATTTTAGCAATATAGCTACTCTCTTTTATCAACCTCTTATAAAAAAAATATGTTCGATTAATTAATATTCAGAACATCCTCTTTAAGAAACTAAATCGAACAAAAAAACAAAATACGTCTAAGGAACTAAACTGATTTTTACATCTACAAAAACTTGTTTATCTCATGTGGCATGTCGTTTACCCGCAACCAAAAAAAAATCGATATAATCGTTTTTCATTTATAATTCAATAGAAAAATAATGATCCAGCATAAAACAACATTTCAATAATTAAAATTAATTACAGCAAATATATGTGTAATGGTAAAAAAAAACACGAAAATCTTTCAATGAATCTTCGGAAAATCAAATTACACCGCAAGCACCAAATATAACCAAAACCAAATCAAACCAAAATATAATAAAAAAATACTTTGTGACTTGATAAGAATCAATAAAAGTCTCGTTTCTATATAATTTTAATAGAACGTTAGTGATGTTCACGCTCCATTCCATCGGTAAAGACACTGCTCCACACAGCCTAGCAAATATTTACTTAAACGCCAATAAAATTTTATCTCGTCATTAATTATTTTTATATAACAAGACTGTGAAGGTTTTATGTTGGAAAATAAATTAAATTTCAATTAAATTTATTTTTTGTTATGCTGTTGGTTTAATGTTCTGCTCGATAAAAGATATAACAACAATTTTCATTTAACTTTTTTTGAAATAACAGTTTTTCGCGAAAACACTTATTTTTTTGTTATTTCGGAACTTTTCGTTCATTGTTAGCGATTAACAATAAATAAAATAAAGTACCTAAGTCGGGACGATACAAAAAAAACTTAAAGCTTTATTTTCTATAAAGCTCTCGTTAAAAAACATATAGCAATAGATGTATATATAAACCTGATTAAAAACTTAAAAATGTACAAAAAAATCAAAAATGGTAAAATATTATTCCTAATAATTTTTCCATATTTTCACTTGGTTTTCCCATTTCGATTTTTTTATTATTATTTTTGGTTTGAAAAGGGTAAAGCTATACACAAAAAATTCGAAATCAAAATGAAGAAGGAATAAAGTTTTTTATTTGTGCTGTCGTTATCTACATTCTTACATTGAAATAGAAAAATTTGTTAGATGAAAATTGGTAAACTTTTAAAAGAAAGCTTTTTGAAATATGATAAAAGCGTTAGGTACGATATTTTGTTTATCTGTCATTAGTTTGAACTTTATTTTTATTTTTTTTAAGTTTTGGTATAGAAATATAATAATTTTGTAAGATGTTTGTATATGCTTGTATAGTAGTTATACATAACATATACATTCTCATGTTTTTAAAAAGTTGTGAAGTATATAAATGAAACTTAATCATAATTTCCAATGGGAATTTACAAAGAAAATCTATTTTTACATTTATCTTGATTCGTTTCAAGTATATTTTTTCAACATATGGTATATAATCATTTTGGGATCGTCCTGAATGAAACTTTAATTAGTTTTTTATACTTTGTATTATACGATTTGTTACAAATTAATGTTCTGCTTAAAAATTCAATATGTTTTGTTTGAAATGTACTCATGGGAGTGAAAAACAGTTTTTTATTTAAGATTTTCAAAAAAGAGTAAACAGATTTTTAGAAATTGATCGATATTGGACAGATTAATGGAAATGTGTATTCGGAACGTTTACATTTTAATTTTATTGACATATTATTGTAAGTAAAGTATTATTTTGAAAATATCTTGTTTATTTAAATCCCAAAGCTTTCTAATATTATACATAAAAATATATATATATTTTTTTTTACAATTTGTATATTTATTATCTAGATGATAAAACAACTTGAGTTGGTTTTTCTAATTCCCAGTATAGTAATTTGAATTTACCTTTAGTTTTAAATCTAGAACTATAAATTGTTGTTGTCATTTTTATAATATGTAGATATCTTTTAACCAAGGTACTTAATTTTATTAAAAATTTTCAGTGGTCATTTGTTAAAAAACTATACACAAATTATCCACTTTATCAAACTTGCCTCAATCTTTGTTGGCATCTTGTGTCTCTTGTCATTACATATGATCAAGAAAAAAGATTTTGATGGTAGATCTCAGAACTTGTGATGATTATTGAAGGCTTAATACCACCAAAATATCATATTGTAGCCTGATTACCCACATCCAAAACTTCCCAATGCATAAACATATAGATGCGTAAACTTCTCCAAAATATATCTCGCACATAACCCTATTTGGTCTCTTTGAATTTACTCTAAAATAATTTGCTGTCCGAAATACCACCCAATCGTTTTAACGATTCATCAAAAAAGTCGTTCGAGATTTAGAACTTGATTTCATGGATATCAACGATGTTCTCGTGGCATCTCAAGCCAAGAAACCATATGCAAACTTTAATTTAGAACATAACTTTTCAAACGACTCGCAGCCTTAGACGTCAACATCAACTTTTAGTTCGTACTTGCTCGATTTCACACACTTAATAATACTTGCTCGAATCACACCTAATAATATTTTCCAACTGAAGAGCATATTGGTCATAAAACGGTTAATTCAATTGATTTGTAATTTTTAATCAATTTTTTTAAAATCAATTTTTTTTAATTTTAAAATTTGTGTCAAATAAAGTGTATATAAATTAGATTCGCGGTGATTTCATGACGTATTGGTCATAAACCGACCAATTCAATTAATTTGTAATGTTTAATAAAATTTTATAATATATAATATATTATTTAATTTTTATAATTTTATATTTTTAATGATGTTATAAATTAATTAATTGTAAATTACAGGGAAAACTAATCCAATTTATTACTGCCTACGGCTTGCAAAAATTAGCTTATTAAAAGATTTTTCTTGAGATAAACATTGCAGATTACAGTTGAGTGGCACACTGGATATGCTTATAAGAGATGACAGAATGCAAAGCACTTCATTATTATTGTGTTTCTCTGATGCGAACAGTAATTTGAATATTGACTATCGGAAAACCGGATCAATTCTGTTATTACTGACATACCTTACCTTTCCCAACCCCAAACAAAATTACTAACTAGTGGCCGCCAAGGTATCTGTAACTGAGTCGATCTCAATAATTTAACTAATATCCTGCCTTATCCTTCCAAGTTAATTTGAAAATTAACGGCGAGCCCGGTGCTTTCCGGGATATCCTGCTTAATGCTTGGCCGTACATTCAAAATCAATCAATCAGTCAATCAAACCTAAGGAGCAAAATATTTCTATTACTGAACTTTCAGCTCTAATCAAGAAAATTTAGCATTTTAACAGTATGGTAAATTACTGCCATCGTTTATAACGAAATTTGTGGAGATTCTTGCTCCACTTCACGTATTGGTAAAAACAGAAAACACACAAACATTTGTTTTGGTCGAGAATGTCAAAAAACATTCACACATCTCAAAAGTAAATTGGAAAACATAACGTTATTAATGCACCTGCTGAACTTTGCAATATCACTAACAATGCATCAAACATGTCTGCTGTTGGATCAGTTCTACAGCAGTACAAAACCGTTAGTTAGAAACCAATTGAATTATTTTTCAAAAAACTTTTAAAGTTTAACGACAAACAAAGGTGTATCAAAAGAGAATTCCATCAGGTTATGACCCCACAACTTGTGGGACCTGTCTCAACACCAAATGGATTACATTTCCCAATACGGCATTCCACTCAACGTCACGGCAAAAAAACACAGTTTAAGTCTATATCTCTAAACTGTTTGTCAAATTAACGAAACATCCGTGCTCTATCTGTGCTATATCGCCTTTGAGCGAATGATAGCGTAGGTTTAACGATTAAATCGACCTCATAAATTTATCACAAAAATCGACAGTTTGGATAAGCTAACCATTATGATTTTTCGAGATTTTTGCAGTTTAGTTTATTTTTGCAAGCTGCAAAAGAAATATCTATCGTTCTACTTGGTATCCGAGCCACGATCAAAAAAGACAAGTGCTCACTAACCAAAATGGTTTATGATCAAACTATCAAACTACCTATTAGGCTTTTTTTGGTAAATCTTCTTAAACCTCAAACATTATAATTGACGCAGTCATCAACTAACAACGCAATATTTTACTAAACCGTATCTTTGCAGCAACTTGACCATTCATACTGGATTACAGCCTCCGTATAAAAGGCAAATAAAAAGTTAAGAATATTACTACGGCATATTGTTGTTTTGATCATGCGGGGAAAACAACAATTAATGTCTATCGATAGCTTAAAAGTAGCATATACTCTGTTCTGCTGAAAGAAGTTCAGCCTATAAAATAAGCAAATACGTTTTTTCCGCATTTTTTGGCCAACTAATGAAGAAAACGCTCATATGGCCATTTTTAATTTTTATGAACCGTAAAGAAAATATAGAATTAGAACGATCAAATATTTGCAAGCTTATCTGATATTCTTGCTAACAATCCGTGTGTGCAAGCATAACAGACTGCAGTTGAGTCGATACTCAATAAAGAAGAGGCACACAATCTAGAGCTTTGGTTTATTGATAACATATATCAAATAAAAATGATATATTACAGTTAAATGCGCCATGTATGAATAATGGAAAATGCACAAAAAATGTTTGAAAGAGTTTTGGAAGAATAACGGTTTAAAATAATAGCGGGTAACCAAAGTATTGCATGCATAATAATGGAACAAATTCACGGGTATGAGCTTATCAGATTGATAACTATTGAAATACAATACTAATTAAAGATGTATGGTTAAATCTAACTGAAGGATAGTGCGGAAAAATATGATCGTTTCAAAAATGAATAAAAAAAGGTACTAAATCAGTTTCGACATTCTATTGTTTTTTCGTTTTTCCTATACCGGTAATATCTTTGTCTATCTCTCCAGTAAAACCAACATCAGAAAGAGCTACGTATAAAGAGTCAGTATTTTAATTGATGACGAATCAATGAAACCAGCGGCAGTGGATTATATCGATCGTCTGTTTCATTATATTATAAAGTGTTATTGCTGACACGTTATTGGCTAACGTCACAATGGATAGAAAAGTAATATTTTTTGGTTGAGATTTCAGAAGAGTTTTACCAATGGTGCCATTGTATTCATAAACAAAATATGATTGAGATTCCTGCACCAGTTTTATATTCAAACAAAACTTAATTGTTCATTTTATGTTTGGTGATTCTTTGGATTATCGTAATATAGATCAATATTCAGTATAAGTAATTGTTTAACCATTTAATGTTAATTGCGACCCGATCAAAAAAGAGGTGCAAAAATTATTTACCAGTGATTTAAATGAGCAACTGATCTTTCAAAAATATGATACAAACCATTAGCGTTTATTAATTCTATTACACATTCTGGAATGCCAAAACAGACATATTTATCCGTAAAGTTGGTACTATAGGTATATGCATATCGAAAATTCCATTTTATGCTCAAACAACAGTACCAGAAATGTGGTAATAATGAATATGAAAAATTTATAAAACTAGCAGTTATCACATAGGTGTTTGAAAAGATGATATGTTTGGTTTGCCTTAAATAAAAGTAATACCTAGTGATTCAATTATTAAATTTACATAATATCAAAATTGCAAATGGCCTTTATGTCTCGCATTTGTAGCGTAAGTTAAAATTAGTTAGAATGAACCTTGTCACTCTCCGTTGAGTAAAAATATACCTTGGGTTTTGGAAGGGTTTGAATTAATATTTCAATTTTAATATTTCGATAAGTGCATTAATATTATATTATATATATATATATATATATATATATATATATATATATATATATATATATATATATTTATATATATATATATATATATATATATATATATATTTATATATATTCAATGTGTATCATAGATGAGAGCATGACACCTTGTCGAATGGCTGAAAGGATTTTGTGTATAAAAATCTATCGTCAGATTTATAAACAAAGATCTGCCAAGCCATGAGGTAGTTGCTACAATTTGTATCGGAAGTATGCCCAACTTACGTTTTATTAAATATTTAAAAAAGGCTTGCAGGCCACAAGCAATCAAACGCTTTCACAATTCCAAAATTATGTCTTGTTAATAATTTTAAAATAAATGAAGTTTTAACGGGTTGGTAAATTCAAAAAAATTGAGGTTAAATTGCAAATTGTTTTTACGGTATTTTATTTTTAAGATTTTGATTTAGTTGATTTAATAACTAAGTAGACCTTTTCTTGTTGGTTTTTGCAGAATTTAGTAGAGAATTGGTTGAGAAAATTTGAAAATATTAATGTTATCATTATTAGGAACTTCCTCAAATCTATATGCTAAAAATCTACATTTCTTGAAATTGGTTCCCAATATTCGATTATGGTTTTCATCTCAGAGTGGTACCAAATAACGATCTGAACTAAGGTCTGGATTTAATTTTGTATTGTGTTTAAATTGTAGGCAATTTGTTAAAGTTATACCAATAGTGGAACCATATTTTGAGTTATGGTTTAAGTGCGGTGAAGAAAAAATTGCTGATTGACATTCCATTATAAAGTACAGACTATGTTATTTTTGAAGCAATTCTAATGAAAATCTTCTAACTTTTAGATGACCACCTAATATTTAATTTATTTGAGAGGCGGTAAGTTTTCAAGTTAACAATTTTGTGTCTAAAATTTGTATTTATTTTAATGAGAGTTCAGCATTTTATTTACCGGTATTGGTCATAAAACGGTTAATTTAATTGATCTGTAATGTTTAATCAAATTTTGAAAATTTAATTTTTATAATTTTTATAATTTTATATTTTTAAAGATGTAATTAATTAGTTGTAGATTTCAGGCCAAAACAGTTTACGGCTTGGAGAGATTAGCCCATTAGTAGATTTTATTTTTAGGGAATTTCTTATTGCAGATTATAGTTGAATGATGACATAATTGAGTTGCTGATAAGAGATGATTGAATCCAGAAAACAGAATGCAGAACAGGTCAATAAAACTGTGATTGTTTTATGCTAACAGTAGGTTAAATATTGGCTATAAGGAAATCGGACTAATTCTGTAATTACTGACGTAGCTTTCCTTTCTCTTTTCCACAATCATAGAATAGAATTGTGCCATAATGATCATGAGGTGTCTAATACCGGGTCGTTTCTATCATGCGTAAAGATATATAAATATATGAAAATCCCTTTTATCCTATCGTTTGTTAAATGTAGAAAGGCTGTGGAAATAGGATCGGCTTTAACTGGAATACTTGACAAGCGCATGATCTCACAGTCAGGACAATCGTGGATTAAATTATCTATCCATGCTTGCCTCGTATGGATTCCTCAGTTACTTAAATGAGCCAACAAGAGAGCGATCTAGTTTAGACCATAATAAAATCCCACATTTGTAGTTTCGCATTAACGTAACCAAATATCAAGAATTTAAAACCATGGATTAATTCAAATCTTTTAGATAGCGTTGACAAATTAAAGAAGTACTCAAAAATGTTAAAAAATTATCCTAACAATACTAAGTTACAAAAATTAGTCAGGACATTTGTAAAAACTTTAAACAAACACGTCAACATCAATTGAAATTCATTTTAATCAACTCTATTTAACAAAGTGGATTCTTGTAATCCACTTTGTAAAAAAAAATATTTTGAAAAAAATAATATGTGGTTTGAAATAATTGTATTATTAAAATAAGCAATATGGCCGGTTAGCCTTCCCATATTTGCAAAACATCTCTGAAAGAGACTGATTCTGAGGTGAGTACAAAGGTGAGGATTGGACATCTTTGGCTGCAACTTTGGTCATTAAATAAAAGATCACATTTCACTGGGTTGGCGTGTCAAAATGTCTCCCAAAGGGAGCATTAAGCCGAAAATTCTAACGGATGCCCAAATTGATTCAATTGTTTCATTGATTGAGAATGATGGTAGTGTACCCTTAACAAAATTAAAAGACAAGGTTATGTAACGGATCAAGGTGCGAGTCCCCAATTGATGTCATTAAAACGACACTATTGCGATCCGCACCCCGATGGCGTTAACAGAATTCTTCCATTAGAGGCCTTGCTGCGGTGTAGTAGCCGGCTAGAGCTCAGGAGCAGATAGGGGTGGGGTGTGCAAGGCATAATGGAAGCTTGAATAACCGCGGGGATTATAAAAGATGGGAAAGCGGGGTTCACTTGAACAAGTCGGCACGCAACCATACTTGCAACCATCACATCACAGTTATTGTCGAGACATTTATAAAATAAATAAATAAAAACTTAAATTAAATTACGAAATGTGTAAAAAAAAATGGTATTCATTCATTAAAGAGTGTGACGAGTATAACAATTTTAGATTTGCATGCTTTTGTTTCTCCTAAAATTTAAAAATTAATTTTATATATTAGAATGTGTGATACTATAAAAAGTTTGTAGGTGTGATGAGGGCTGGTGAATTCCTTGCATTTCACGTTCTGGTTCCGATTTTACTTGTGCCATGGCTGGCCGATACGTACGATAATTCAAACTCGGCAAAAAAACAAATATTTTTAAACTTTCGTATGGAGTTTCGGTGAATATTATTACGAAGGCACTATTCACATAATAAATTACGTACACTATGCAAACTTTTGTAACAGCTTTTGTTAACGGTCTTATGGCAGCACTTTCTTCTTCACGATAATTATCGATGAACCGGCGGCAAGACATTCCGCCCCAAACCATAATTGTCCCGCTAAGCTTTCTTAAAATACTTTTTCAGGAAATTTAGCACGAACTGCACGTGGTGTCCGATCATACACAGTAATTTGTCGATTATTTGATTTGTAATCGCAAGTACACAATAATGTCCTTGTCTCAATCGACTGACGAGCCGCGAACAACTTCTGCTCTACCATCAATACTATCCAATTCACTAGCAACTGCTGTTAGAGCAAGATCAGCATGGTAAAATCGAGCAAACACACACGACTAAAACCCTTCAATTCACTAGTCGCTAGACTTTTTTTTCTTTTAGTTTTTTTTTATTGTACATTTGAACGAAACTTAATGAACTTTTTTATTTCAATTGCTATTTAAATTAAAAAACTAATATTTGTCTTTATATAATATGTTTCACATTACTTTATTTATTTATATAAAATAGAATTTTTTTTTTTTTTTATTTAATTTTATTTAAATAAACCTTAAAAATTAAGGTAGGGGAAATGAGTATGTATACAACACAAACGTAAAAAAAATAAATTAAATAAAAAAACGAAACTGGTGTGGACAACATATATGAATTTTTGTTCCAGGGGAACGAGCGCAACAAAGTCGCTCGTTACAGTTATGCACAACTTTCATGAATTGATGTCGGTGTCAACCATAGGGTGACACCTATAGAAGACAAGCTATTCGGCACCAAAAAATTTCATTGTGAACCAAAGGAAAATAAATATTGTGGATCGAAGAAACAAATTTTAGAAAATATGAAGGTGATTGCGCCCGGGCTGTGTAACATGTAAAATTTGACCAAGTAGCAACCCTAAACCGAAACCAAAAAACCGTCTGTTATCTGTATCTGAATTACAATTGATACTTTCTGAACTATACAACATCTGATGTTATCTGATAAATATTTAACTACTTTTAACTAACATTTAACTATTTAATTGTAATCTAAATTATATTTAACGCTTCCTTAATTGCAGTTAACGCTTTCTAAGTTACAAGTGGCTAATCTGAATTACAATTATGGCTTTCTGATTCTGATCAAAAGGATTTGATGGTGTGGATAATTTTAATTTTAAAAATAAAAATTGTTCATGGTATTTTGATGTTTTAAAGTTTTCTGAGCTTGGAATCGGTAATTCCACAAATTTTTCAAATTGCCATTGTAATTTCAGTATTTAAAAAGAATGATGCTCTGCAACTGCACTATCTCTCTTCTTAGTATTTTTTCTAAATTATTTAAAAAAATAATAAAACGACGTTTGGTTTGTTACCTGGACAAATTACATTTTTTTGAAAAGGATCAAAAATTTGGGTTTGTGGGCTAAAAAACCTACTGAACAGGCCTTCCTCTAGCTTTCGACATAGTTGTCCGTAGTACATTACTAATTAAATAACCTAATATTAGTGTTAAAGGTATGCTCTTAAAATGATTCACAAATTACCTTCATAGCCTAGTGAAGGTTTTTTAAGGTGTGTTGCTCCACAAAGCTCTGTATAGGAGGGTCTTTACCCTTTTTAATTTATTTCAACTCCATCTTTGAAATTAACCTGGCTGGTTTTCATACAGCGTTTTCAAATTATCTAGTTTTGACATGTGCTTCGAGTACCAAGTTGTATGACATAAGTTTACCACTTCAGAAAGGTTTAGACCTTCTCAGTATATATAGTTGGGGTAGGATTTATACATATATATATATATATATATATATATATATATATATATATATATATATATATATATATATATATATATATATATATATATATATATATATATATATATATATATATATATATATATATATAAAGAACCTCACGTATAAGACAAAAAGTGGTCTGAAATTGTTTTGCCTAAATAAAGTTTGAATCCTTTTGGCAATATCTTCCCAGCATATTTTCTTTTGCAAAATCACTATATAAATAACAAATACATTTTTAGAACTACTTACTTAAACGATGTTAACTAGGTATTTCAAAAGCAGAGTTTCGGAACCCAAATTAAATTTTTGAAGAACACAATCGACTTACCTGTAATGAGAAAAAAATTAAATCAATATTTTGGTGAAAATATGATTGGTTTACTTACTACAGACTTAAACTGTTATTTATAAAATTTTACTTAAGTACTAAAAAATGTACCTGGAAAAAAGGCTGGTCAAAAGTAATTTTACAGTTATTGATGTACTGCAGTATTAGAAATGAATAAGCATTTCTAATACACATTAGAGGTGAATAATTTGAATGTCACATGAATTGCAGTATATTACATTTTATGCTGTTTTTTTACCATCGATGACTGTTTCGAACAAATAAATGAAACAAATTTATTCCCAATAATCCAAAAGTTGTACACTCAGTCAGTAAGGAACTAATAATGCTTGGCTATAACTATTTTTTAAATTTATTAAGGACCATTGTTGTCTTTTAAATTTACAAAAAGCTCTTGACAAATCCTATACAAGACACTGCAATTTTAAATGTTTATTTACACTGCACATTATTTATGTACTTATAAACATAATTTTCGTACTTTTGACTTTTATCTAGATTCATATTAATTATCTGTGCATATTTTTTTGATTACTTCAAAATGTTGTATAGCATAAAGAGGTTTTATGTTTTTTATATCATATACACTCTTGTTAAGAACAATGCAAAAGAAAAATTGTGCATACATAACATGGGATAACGATATGAAAAATGTTTAATGACTTATATCTTTATAAAGATAAACTAATTATAATATAATTTATTGAACATGATAAAATTATGCAGTGTTTTTTTTCAGTGTATCCAGAAACTGGAAGCACTAAATTCACAAACGAAAAATATGACTTAAAATGACTAAAAATAAACTATAACAAGTTATTGCTGAATATGGAAAACTGGCAAAAAAATAATTATGATGTATAATTTATTTTAATACCACGTCTAGTGCATATAGATAATGTTCTGATTAGCATAAATAATGAGTTATTGTATGCTGTGGAGTTGAATAGCAAGAATTTAATTTAATTTGTTGTTCATGAGATTTTTCAACAAAAGAGGAGGCTAACGTTCTGAAATAGGGAACAAATTAAATAAGTTATGGCCACTGGTGCAACTAAATAATGTTGAAGCTGATAATAAAATTATTATTATTACTTATTAATTTTATACTTCCAAGTTCTGATTGATTTTAAGTGTAAGAGCACTTCTGTTAAACCAAAACCAAATTTCATTAAGGATATTTTAATTTTTATGAATATGTAAAATTAACATGCAACAATATAAAATTAGTATATTAAATTAGATAAATTTGTGAGTTTGGTTTACCAATAAAATTTTAATTTATCAAAATGGCCACCGCAACAGCTTAATTTTTATTTTTTTGATAGAAAAATTAAAAGGATTTTATTTGAAACTAGTGGTCATAATAAGGTTTAAATATATTTTAAAATTGCACAATTATTTTTAATATTCATTCGTGGGTGTTTAAATAAAATCGAAGTGATTAAAACACCAACACAGACCATGAAATAAAAAGGAAACTAAAATTCTAACGTAAGAAAGTTTACGGTTTTCTTATTTCACCGAGAACTAGATGAGAACTAACTAGGTATCACATCCTCATACTTGAAGATTAACTATAATGCTTTGAATAAAAACCAAAGTCTTTTGAAATATCCTACCATTAGAGATAAACAAAGCATTAAATGATTTTCGGGCTATCATAACATATTTTACATTTTCTATAATATATAAAATGTTAAACATCATCTTTGAAGCTATCGTTTGGCCAAGTAAAATCGAATACAACACAACGCATTATTAAAAATACGGCTTTCAGTAAAAACTGGGTCCAACAAATTACAAACTAATATTAGACCTATATGAACTAAGAAAGCCCAAAAATATTTCAATCTCCGTAGTTAATCTGCCTCGCAATTACGTGAAATAACCAAGCACTCAAATCACTCATTAGAATGTCCATCGTGACATACGCAGAGTAGCTTGCAGCGATTTCCTGTTGGAACCACATCTCGTAAAACTGAAGTGATTATTTTTTTCAGGAAAAGATAATCTTCCCTATTTTGACCCATCTTAACGGAGTTGGTTTGAAAATCACTAATAAAGTAAAATTCTTAAAGAGTAAAGAAAGTTACTGTAGCGCTATACTTCTGTAAAAGCGCCATTGGGAAAGGATGAGAGCTAAGCACCCGTATCGTACACTGGCTTTATACCTCTTTTGGTAGACCTGTTTTAATGTACCTGAGTTTGGAGGCCAGCTCTAAGTACTAAGAATAACCAAAAGTTGCTGATGAAAATTCAAACAAATGCCATTCTGTGTATTAGTGGTCCACTTAGGAGCACTTCTACTCAAGCACTGGAGATTCTCTTTTATCTTATCCCTCTTGATATTTTAGGTAAACAGAAGGCTGCTTTTACAGCTGCTAAAGTCATATCAATTTTCCTGGGGATCTGCAATACTAAGGGACTCTCGTCTATTCTAAATAACAAAAGAATTCCCAAATCAATCGACTATACTATTCCGTCATCCTACCTCGAGGCTAAATTTTTAACTGATAGTCTCTTTAGAAAAGGCGGGCGAGTGAAGCAATTATAAAGCCCGATGCGATTAATTTTATCAAGGATGGCTCGAAGATGGATGGTACAGCAGGCTATGGGGTTTTCTGCGTGGAATTGAACCTATCTTTTCGCCTTCATGATCATTGTAGTGTTTTTCAGGTAAAGCTCATTGCAATTAAGGAGGCCATAGATTGGATGAAGTATATAATATCTGTATAAAATAGAGGCATTTGTAAGGGCCGTCAGGCTGCAATTTAGGTCCTACAATCAGGCTTTCTTACATCGAAAGTAGCCCGTAGCAGTCTCTCATCTTTTAACAAGATGGCTGAACAGTTCAACATCTAACTTACGTGGTTGCCAAGGCATTTCAACATAACGGAGAATATTAAACCCAGCGGACTCGCTAGACTGTGTACGTCCTGTAGTATATTACCAAGTAAGGCTGACATAAGGGTACCATTTTGTACGGGTAAGTTACTTCTTATAAGGAAGAAGCATACAAAATCACAAATGAAAGGTGGTCAAAGCATAACGCATAACGCATGCGTCATCATGTAGCAGATTTGGCCTATACTCAACTTAGTCAGGCCTAACCAACTAATATCTATGAAGCGTTGAAGTATTGGTAAAATTGTGGGTGTCATCAATGGACCCTGTCTCATTGGTAAGCATGCAAGTAGACTTGGTGTTCTCTCTCAAGATTACTGTCGTGGTTGCATGGATAAAAAGGAAGAGGAAACTATTCTCCACTATCTCTGCACATGTCCTAGCACGGCTCTGTACAGGCTTAAGTTTCTAGGAGCTAGTATCTTGTTCGATTTTACAGACCTCAGCAGAGTGAGTGTTAGAGATATTCATAGCTTCGTCAGGAGCTCGCATTGATTTTAATAGCGAGAGGTGAAGCAGAAAATTTGTTGTATTAGGGCTACGGACCTTTTTTGTGTCTATGCGACGTCCCTCAATAAAGGCCACCTGAACCTAGCCTAACCTAAATTATGCACCAAACCGTGATTTTCTTAGGTTGTATTTTGTAATTTGTGTATTTTGTGTAATTTGATATTGCCAAAAAGTCAACAGTTTTGCATGTTCACATATCCATTCACAAGTTTTGAAAATAAAATTTAATAATTTGCAACACTTTAACTTTTTGTGCAGTGAAAATTCATTCACTACTGAAACATTCATATTAAATTGAGCAAACGGTGCTTTAACAACGTTGCCGCTATAAATTCTAATCATTTTAAATCCTGCTGTGAAGATTTCTACCACATCAGCCTCTAGTAAGTCCAAACCTTTTAATGCTTAAAGCTCAGTTTCACATTATCTATAAATATAATAAATAAAATAAATTAAAGATGGCTCCCTTGTGGCACCTCTGACAAAACTTTTATATTTTTAAATAAAACATTATTTATTATAATTTGTTGAGTTCAGTTCATCAAAGATAGATAGGTCTTAGCTTTGCTAAGGTCTGTAAACACTACTTCAACATAACTATATACAATTCCTGAACGGTAAAATTAAAAAGTGACTGTACAATATAAAATTACTAACAGGTGAATGTCTGCGCGGGTTAAAATCAATGTTGCTAATTTGATATGGAATTCTAAATTAAAAATAAAATAGGATCCTAGATCAGCTAGTTGAATAGGTCCGCAATAGCCATTAAGATGGAAATTCTAATATGAACCTTACAATCCCCAAAAAAAGTTATTTTTGATATAATTATAATAAGTACTATAGGTTCATAATTTTTAAAACTTGCCTGTATCTATATTACAGGAAAGAGTTTGTGGCTGAATTGCAACTACCTTTAATTACAGTATTGACTGTAGTATATATACCTAAAATAATTGCACAAGATTTGAATTATTTTCAGCATTTTCTTTCCCTTTATGTTTCCAACAACAGTAATTTCATAACTAGTTCCGATGTGAATATTTTGTGCTTAATAAATCCCTCAAATTGCATGACCTCATGAAATCCAACTGCTTAATTTCAATACCATTTTTGGCTAAAAGTGGTAATACGTCATGGTTAAATCAATTCATTGGGTCTTAATCTATAATTATTGCAGCGTGGTTGACCAGGACCTAATTTCCATTTAGCTTAAATAACGTGTAGTACTGTTTATTGTAACGCCGATTTTCTACCTTTAACAATAGTATCATGAGGTCTTTTTTCCACGTATCTAAATAACAAATATCGTATCAAATATCGATCGTGAAGAAAAGAAATATCGTTAACTTTAGACAAACTGAGACCAACTAGTTATTTTTTAGCGATCATTTTTATAAGGTTATGGAGATCGATTTCAGAACTTATATCGGGTTTTCCACTAAGGACAACTTTTTTTTAAGTAAAAATGGTCCAATGACACCACCATCATGAAAACCCCGCCATATAGTTATTTTTAGTGGATGAAGTGGTGCTTTTTGAAACACATAAGGGTTTGCATCTGACCAATAATCCTATTTGTTGACGAAGCCGTTTAGTCAAAAATGCGCTTCATCACTGATGATGATTTTGCAATGAAATTGTTCATCTTCTTCCAACATTTCCAGAGCCCAATCCGAGAAAGTATGCCGTATCATATGATCGAGTGGCATTAGTTCTTGTATAAACTTGACCTTAAAAGAGTTCAAGCCAAGAGGATTTTGCAAAATTCACCGAAGTGTGGTCTGAGCGATGCACAATTTTCAGAATACCTGTTTTGGTTCGATTGCGACGAACGCTTGAACAGCAGTAATATTTTCGGCACTTCAGCCAATCAGTTGTCTCAGTGGCACGAGAACATTCAGCAGCGAATATTTTTCAAACTTTTTCAATAGACTTTGAATTTCTTGTCTACTAGGATGATAGTTACGACAAAAAATTGGAATTAACGCTCTTGAAGTTGCAGTCACCAACGGTTATATCGTTAATTTAAAAAAAAGGTTTGATGAATCTGAATTTCGAAAAATTGGAAATAACCCACTCATATTCAATGAAACAGCCAAACTCATATTCAAAGTAAGCGAGCGGTTGGAACAAAACCTTGATCGAAAATTAACTCATTTGTTTATTTCAAACAGGCACGCAGAACATCATCAAGTAAACAGAATTTGAATGTTTAGATTTTGGCCTAAATCAAAAGCATCAATTCAGTAGAATAAAGGACACATACACCTTTCATAAAATAAAGAATACAAGTCAGTGATTTCATGCAAATCATTAGTCGCCACATAATTAAAAGACATTTGGAAAGGCATATATTTAGTGTTATATAGGGTTACACACTTTATTTGAATAGATAAAAATTTATTTTAGCTTTGACCAGTTTAAATTGTCCTAGAATACTGACCAAAACAAAGTCTCCAATATCGACAAGTATATTTCTTATTATTTACTCCAAATTTCGCTAGAATTGTGATAATAAATTTGGGTTGCCAATTTGTTACATAATTTGTTTTTTCTAGAAATTAATATGAGTATTTCTACAATGGTTTCCAATAAAGAAAAAGACAAATTATTCATTGACGGGTTTAGCTTTCACTCAGCTCTTAAAACTAAAAAATCATATAATTGGACGTGTAGCCAGGAGAAGAAATGTGAAACACAAAATTATTAAGGCATTATCTGTGCATTCCCATGCACCTATAACGCACGAAAAAACTATTTGTGAAACACCCTATTTTGTAGAGTTAATTGTGCATACATCTAGCGTTTTGCCGGTACCTATACTAAGCAAAGAATCTCAACAAAACAAGATACATCGTTTACATGTTAACAAAACAACCAAACAGTTTGAAGGCAATTGATGATATACCTCAAGAAATACACTACATCGAAGGAGAGTTCAGATAGAACGAACCTATCTAAAGATTGTTACAAGAAAGAAAAAATAGATTTACTCAGAACTAAATCCTCTTTAACGCTTCTTGCAGAATGCAATTATTTGATTATGAACGGAACGTTCGATGTATAGTTCCTTCCATAATGCGACAACTCTTTTCGATACATGGAAATGTTGAAGGGGAGATAGTGCCACTTGTACGATTTCAAAAAGGCTATTGTTTCGTCTGCCAAAGTTTTTTCCCTCAATCAAATATTTCAAAGGCGGCTTATTTCATTTTGAACCATAATAATTTGGCGGAAGGTCCAAGAAAAGGAGATTTGATGGCAAAATATGGTAATTCAGAAGAATCTTCTCTAAAAATTCGATGATTAAAAATCTTTAATTTGTACCCTCAAATGAAGTCACCAATTACTATGTCAGCTTAAGAAGTACGTTTAAGGACAACGGTTTAAAACAGATAGGGAGCTGGTTAAAAAAAATGGTTTTGGAGATTTGAATGTGCGCCCCAAATATAATCCCAAATATTGGACAGTTGGGAACCATGAAACATGTACGGGGTATTTTTTGCGAAAAGATCTATCGATCGAAATAATTATGGCCAATCATCGGGTAGAAAAAGTTCGAAATAGATTTTACAATTGCAGGATTTTGAAATACAAGATTTTGATGTTGCAAAATCAATAAAAATTAGCAAGATTTTGTTACTTCAAGATTTGGTAATGCAATCTTATACCGATCCTAATGGATACAAATTGATCTATTTCTGGATAAAAATTAATGGTGGTATCTAATTGGGTGTGTTCACCAAAAATCTTGTCACAAAATTTTGGAAAACTGATTGAAGAACATTGGACATTTTTTAATTGCTGCATATGAACTCAAAAACCAGAACTTTTTGCAGTTATATTGTTGAAAGCATCGTTTTTTTAAATGTAAAAATCATAAATTCATGTAAATTTAAAATGATCTTTGAAAATTGATCATTGAAAATATCAAGTTCTACACGATCTCTCATGAAAATCAATAAAAGGTATTTACCAAAAGCTGACATTTTCTCATAAAAATCAAGTTAACGCTATTTGCTAATTTCCTCCCAAATAATTTACCTTTCCAGAACTTTTAGTACATTCTGTTTCCTCATGCAATCAAAATGATCATTTTATGTGTAATTTTTTTAATACATGCAAATGCCATTTTAATTGCAACTTTGGCAATTGTTTTCCATATACAATGACAACAATAAACTGATTGTTTATCATATAATCCGCTATTCGCTTTTAGAGAATTATATGTTTTGATATGTAGATACCTTCATCCGCAATCATTTTTCATTGAATTGAAATCATAAATTTTTTTGTTGTTTTTCCCATACAGCATATAAATATATGTATGTACATATTTGGATATGGTAGATTCATTTTTGTGCTATCACAGAATTTCCATCGTATTATTTATTGTTATAGCGATATGAAGTATGGTCTGAAGCCATCCCTGTATATATTCGTGCACAAACCATTTTTTTTTATAATATTTTTATGTTGCCAACAAACATCATAAAATATATATAAATTGATAGCTACACATTATATAGAATACATGTCGGGGATGGGATCGAAAACTTATGTAATTGGTTGTTATATACCAAGATGAAAACTCGACTTCAGGACAGTATAGAATAATAAAGTTACGTCGCAGTTCAATGCCATACGACGTTTTTTTTTACGATATATTTTTTTACCAGTCAAGATGTTGTGTATAGGATCCAATTAAATATTTTATGTGTCGCGAATTATAATGTTCGGTAGGGTGAACGTTGAATGTTGATTTTATGATATTGTGTATAAAACGTGTCGAATGTATAGCTGCTATTTTCGATGGGTCACATCGTCGTTCTAATAAGAAATTGGTGTGACGGTACGTATATTTGTACGTAAATATTAAATTTGGCTTTTGGTTGCTTACAGGTGAAGATGAAACGTTGTTCTAATGAAGATGTACATATTTCATTATATGATGTGAAGAATTTTTTTTTTATTTTGGAGTAAACATATCAATTTATTTTTAAATTGATATACTAATACACACAAGATGATATATTTCCTAAGAATTTTCACTTGTGTTTTAAATTCTGGGAAATCGTTTTGACTCGTCTGCGATGCCGATGTTAATGCATCATCAAAATTATTGACGTTTTGACATATGTCTTTATATTATGATGATCAATATAAACGTAATTTTCACTTGTGCTAAAAACAAAAAGATATTGCGTGAAATTACTTGAGTAATTGGCCTACATAATTTACAAGCGCATATGTTCTATAATCGTCAAAGCCTTTGGTCTGGAAAAAATAATTTTACTATGATGTGTGCCTCATGCTCAAAATTGTTGACTAGTAACTTTCAGTCATTCATATAGAAAACACTAGTGCCAAAATTACCAGTCTAAATTGTGTCTATTCATGATATATTCATGATTCTGAATTGTTGACTTTTTAAACTTCAGTGCTTTGAAAATATTGTGTTTTAGACCTAATGTTAAAATTCAACGAAATGCATCAAAAGTTAACTGTATAGTAGCTACAAAAACCTGTTTCATTCATTTTGTATATCGGTCACAGATTTTGATCTAGAATCATGAAATGACACAATAGACTGTATGCCGGTAAATGCGAATGAAAATATTAAAAAAAGGGTGTTTATGAATATGATGAACAAAGGGATTGATTGCAAAATACAAACTTCTGATATAGACGTTTGCTCCCGAATCCCGTTATGCACCCGAAAACAGACAACAGTTGTGTTACGTGAATAGTTTGATTTGAATTTTATGATCATGAAAAGCAATGTGTTTCGCAAGAATTGCGGAACGTAGGCAATGTGTTAAAGCAGATAACCGTTTTTTTTAATTTTTTGCGATTTAATCACCCCATATTTAGATGCCTCTCGAAACAACGATTGTGGTAAGAAGCACCATACGCTTCTGAATTTAGACGATTCCAACGAACGAATTAGCAATACAGCGTTGAAAGATGCTAATGTAACAAATATACATGTAGTTATATTAGTTAATAATATTTTACGGCACTGGTATTAGTAACGGTTCTAAGTGAATTTGAACATGAAAGCAGAGTGCTGCCATATTGGAGTTTCATGTTGAATTTTAAATCCGGAAAATTTAGCAGATTGTTGTGGATACCCATGCAAAATAATCAAACCATTGTGTCTGGTATTTGTAGGTCAAATTAATCAAATGATCAAGGGGTTTGTCACTTTTAATTCAAAATCATCTACACTTCAAACCATTAGTGAAAAAGGACTCCTTCTTTTTATGCTTGGATTTCAAAACAAAGAGGATGTTCTAAGCATCGATAGTATAAAAATAATTCTTCCCATGAAGAAAAACCACCATACGCATGCCGCAATGCAAAAGCTGTCAGGGTTTTAATCACACCCAAAGGTTCTGCCGTTGGAATCCGAGATTTGTAAAATGTACAGGAAAACATTTACAACTTCAAGAAAATGTATGGACTCTGGAAACACCAGAATTATGGAAAACATTATGAACACCATCGAAGTTATTACAAAGTGCTTGCCTAGTAAAGTAAATGGAACAATATCCCCTACACAACACAATCCAATTGGTTTATCCAATAAATTTATTGGCTTATCCAATAAATATTGCAGAAAAATAAATTTTCTAAATACAGGAAAAATCCACGTACGGGTATTTCTAATATCCATACGGGTATTTCTAAAAGGACTCAAAAGACCCATTTCCAAGGCTTATTGCTAACAAGAAAATAAAAAAACAATTTGACATTAGCTTAACGAACAACCAGTAACTCTTCGAGAATTTAAAAAAGAAGTGGGAATTATCCTGAATGTTAAAAAAGAGCGTGACTTAATAATTTGTCAAGTTATTAAATCTCTACCTAATAAACGATTCCATAAGCTTTTTCACATTATCGATGCGACCATCTAGTTTATATACGCCCGCTTCATTGAAAGGTAACAGAATCAATAATAATAGCAAGACATGATAAGCGTTACGATAAAGTCATATAGGACTAAAGAGGTCTGATTTTTTTTTAAATTAATAAAAAAGATACTTAAATCAATAATTAGAGACAGAAATCTAATTTCTCCACATCAATTTAGATACAGAGAAAAGCATTTGACTATAGAATAGGTACATAAAATCACAAACATAATTAAAAGTACGTTAGAT
The DNA here is from genome assembly GCA_963556175.1 of Tipula confusa. Taxonomy (NCBI): domain Eukaryota; kingdom Metazoa; phylum Arthropoda; class Insecta; order Diptera; family Tipulidae; genus Tipula; species Tipula confusa. The sequence continues at coordinate 204,961,381 of OY744475.1, forward strand.
ACCACGAGCAAACTTTAGAGAATTACCAACGCGGTTTGTAACTGAACTATGCATTTGCAAATCAAGTTCAGCGAGGCGAAAAACACTCATATTAAATTTAAATATCAGAAGGCAAACCATCTGTCAATAAAAATCAACTAAAGGCAGGTTCCATAAGTAATCATCGTTTAAAATACCTTAGCAAGATTCTCGATGCCAATCTTAAGTGAAAAGAGCATGTAAAAAAGAAAAACTGGAACGCATTAATAAGTTAAGGAAATGTATTGGCTCATAGGAAGAAGCTTTAAGCTTTCAATATACAACACGCCTTTGGTATCCAACTATAAGGGTATGTACAAAGCAAACCAACGCCAAAATGATACAGAAGTTCTATAAAATGTTACACATACAGAATGGGTATCATCATATGACCTTTAGATGGAAAACATCAAGACAAAATAAAAGAACAGGCCACAAAACACCGTTATATATGATAGGTCACCCTGTCGTATAAAAAAAACTCCAAAGAAGATTGAAATTGAATTAAATTCAGATTAAATTAAAAATAATTAAAAATAAAATGAAATCTAAATGCAACAGTAACTGTCTAAAAATTAATAAGTTGACAAAACGTTCTCAACGCGTTGGTAAGGGCCTATATAGAACGCTTTTATGTTATAAACTACAACTCAGTAATCATTATGTATTGAACTATTCAGAATAAAATCAACACTATAACGTGCCAATTTATTTCATCTCTGTTGAAACAAAAACGACCATACTGAAAGAAGCTTTCAATCCCAACATAAAACATTTTAATTTACAAAAACAGCAGTAAAAACTAATTAAAACTCCATTACCCTTTACTAAATCGTGACTTTGTAAATTTGCCACCATTTAAACCAATAATATGACAATCCAGATCCCACTCTCTCTCTTGAAAATTATTTGATCTCTCGTCAAATTATATAACGGAATTGACACGAATACTATACACCTATATACTATTCACCTAACTATATTATCAAAAAGAGATTAACTTTTTTTTTTCGTCAGACATTCGGAAAACAAAACCCTTAATTATAGTGGTACGGGAGGTATTAAACACACACGAGTATCATTCATTATTGAACTAAACTATAAAAGCTACATTTTTTTTTTGAATTATCGTGATTAAAATTAAAAATTTAACTACATTGTGTGTCGTCGGTCGTTATTTTTTTTACTGTTTTGTTCCAAAACATTTATTTTTATGTTTATATTCGTGAAGCTTTTATGTCCGATAAAGTTAAGTTATTTATATAGAAACATGCTTTTGTTATATTATTTATAGTTTATAATATTAATACTTTTATTGTTGGTGTACTAAAACTGCAAAATTCCATAGAAGCTTTAGAAAGATTAAAATACTAAACTTCATGTACCCTACTTGGGTGATGTTCTTTTATTGTATATATTTGGAACCGGATACATTCCCGCTAAATCGCACGTTATATAACAACACCAAAAGTTTATTATTATCTACACATACATATAACAGTGTGTGTGTCGTAAAGCACATTGTTTGTTGTTAACAAATATATTTTATGTAGTTTATGGGTGCAAAAGCTTTTGCGTGTGGAACAAATTTGTTTGTTTTATATAATAATAAAATAAAATAAAATTTTGATCGTTAAACTCAATATTTAATTTATTTATTTAAAAATGAAAATAATAGAACAATAAATAGTAAAGAAACAAAAGTTTGTAAACGTAAATAATAAAATGATACGACTATATAGCAATAGATAACCGATAGTAGAATACAATTAAATTATTAGATTTATTCATTTAGGTTACTTATGTAACAGGCCAATAACCCTAAAATACGCGCTATACAAAGTAACTTCGAGTAAAAGATATGACACCAGATATGATTTGTAATGTTTAATCAATTTTTTTAAATCTAATTTGTGTTCATTTTAAAGTTTTGTGTCAAATAAAGTGTATATAAATTAGATTTTCGGTTATTATTTGACGTATTTGTACAGTTAATTCAATTGATTTGTAATATTAAATTAATTATTTTAGAATCTAATTTATAATAATTTTAAATTTTTGTGTCAAATTAAGTTTATATAAATTAGATTTTCGGCGATTACATGACTTATTTGTCATAAAACGGTTAGTTCAATTGATTTGCAATGTTAATTATTTTAAAATCTAATTTATATTCATTTTAAAGTTTTCAATCAAATGTCCATTCCAGATCAATTGTAACTGCACCAGTTGACTTCTTCATATCCCGAATAGATTTAATAATGTTTTTTTTTATAAATGTTCAGAGTACTTAGGATATAGGTATGTATATCCTTTATGTGAAAGTTTTAGCTACAAACACACAGCACTACTGCAAAAGGTAAAAGGAAGGATTAGGAGGGAAAATGGTAAGAGAGGAATAAAAGTAATAAAGGTTTTCAGTCTTCTAGTTATTCACTTTTTATATTAATTTTGAATCTCTGTAAATTGTATTCCAAGAGAAACGTCTCGTCGTTCAGTTTATTCCACATTCACGTACTTCTAACAAAAAATGAGTTTTTAAATTTATTGGTCTTCGCGAATTTAATTTCCAGATTGTATCGGTGTATCAGGCGTCTTAAATTACGCGCGGGCTTTGGCAAACCAGGCATAAATTCATTAAGTTCCGATGAACAATGACCATGAAAGTACTTGTAAAACACGCATAAGGCTCCCACATTAAGCCTTTAGGAAAGAGAATCCAGATCAGATAATAATTTTACGTCTGCAATCATTCGAGATGCTCGGTTTTGGACCCGATCGAGTTAAATGAGTTTTCGGTGCTCCAGCCCAAATATAAGAATTATACTCCAACCTGGGTCTTATGTAGGTCTTATATATTTTAAATATTTTGGATGGATTAAAGTAAAACTTATATCGTCGTAGAAATCCAAGACATTTGGCTGCATCAATTGCTGCTTTGTTTATTTGTTCAGCCCAAGATATTCTCTTTAATAAAGTTAAACCAAGAATCTCAAATGTGTCAGACGTAGCCAAGTTGGATTCACCAGTCAGAAAAGACGGTGAATAACCATCAGTCCGGCCAGAAAAAAACAAAGGATTGAAATTTGTTGGGATTAAATTAAACTCTTTTGACTTCATCCAATTTAAGAATGGAATTGAGATCTCGCGTAAGGCGATCATTCATAGCCATTCTTTCTGCGAGAACATTGTTTCGCGTTGGAGAAGAAGGTAAACTGTAAGTGGTGGAAAGTGAGCTGTCATCAGGATAGGAGTATACTGGATTGAGAGTTGTTGATAGAAGATCATTGATGAAAATAAGAAAAAAGGTTGGAGAAAGAACGGATCCCTGGGGAACACCAGCGTTTATAAGATGTTGATCGTAAGCCACACTATCCACCACCACTTGGACTTTGCGACAAAGAAGAAAATTTTCAATCCATAAAATTAACGAACCGTGAAGGTCAACTGCCCTCAATTTTGAGAATGCTTCTGTTCCATTGTTCAGTAACAACATTAATTTAATCAATTGCTGAACGCCCTCCGCGAAAACCATACTAACGATCGGAAACTAGCTGATTAGCTTCCAAATATTCCATCAGCTGGAAGTTGATTATGGTCTCAAGTACTTTAGAAAGCACCGAGACGATAGCGATTGGGCGATAATTTGAAGGGTTCGATTTACTGCTCTTTTTTGGCACAGGATGTATGTTAGTAGTTTTCCAGATGGAAGGGAAAATGCCAGAAGACATAGATCGGTGAAACAGACATGATAGTGGCTTAGACAGGGATTTACAGCAATATTTAAGGACAATTGGGGAAATACAATCCGGACCGGCTGACTTGTTGGTGTTAATGTTTGCAAGCACTTTAGCGACAACTCTAGATCTAAATCTAATGCGGCGCATCGATGAACTGGCTAGAGAGATAATCGGGGTAGTAAGTTAGAATCAAGTAAATTAGAGTTTGCCGCAAATTTTTGGGCGAAGAAATTAGATTTTTCTTGAGCTGTAGAAAAATATAGTCCCCATCTTTCTGAGGTGGTATTGATAATTTCCTACTGTTTAAGAAGTGTTCCTTTACTTTGTGGGCACAGGAGCAAAAGGTCCGATTACTATAGCCTTGCTTTAAGACCTCCCGCAACTCTTCTCGAACTTTTTTTTGATATTTTGTTTTAGCTTGTTGATTATTCGATTCACTTGAGTGATTCTCACGAAATATCTAGTGATCGATGATAAGTAAATGTTCATCTTCGACATGTTGAAGTAATGGAGTTTTAATTATTTTCTCGAAAATTAACTAAGCGATGAAGCACATTTTCACCTTGATGGCTTTGAAAATGAGGCTGGTTAAGCAGTGACTCTTACTGATGCTCGATATCGCGTTATGGTAACATAGTTCTTTCTGCCGAAATTTGATGATATTGATGTGGCCAATATGTGTTTTCAACAAGACGGTGCCACATGCCATACTGTTCGTGAAACAATTAAATTATTGCATGGGACATTTTCTAGTCGTATTCTCTTTCGTTTCGGTGGTCAGAATTGGCTCCCTAGAACCATTAGATTTTTGTTTATAAGATTATTTGAAGTCAAAGGTCTATGTCAACAAGCGCTGTCTATGTCGCACAATCGATAGTGAATCCGGTTTTCAAATTATGTGATAATTTCAAACGATATCTAATTTCAAAATGTTAGTTGAGTTTAATACTGCGACTATAGGTGAGCGGCTATAGGTGAGAAAAGAACAACAAATAGAAACAACAATTATTATTGACAAGCACAACAATATCATTTGAACGTTATTTTGTGGTCTTATCATGTCATTGTCATGAAAACTTATTTTTTGGAACCACAAGTAAATGAACAACAAATAATAAGAAATAGTCCCTACCGTTATACACCATTAATTTATTTGCAAATATGTTTCACTGTGTAAAATTTTCCGTTTTAACTGACAATGTTCAGGCAAAATGGTAAAGTAAGAGAACAAAAATTGTAATCTGGTTTGAAAAATGATTTTATTTTAATTACCAATAACCTTTTCAAGCATGTGCTAAATTTACCGCTCTCAGTTTTTTAATTTCTAAAGCTTTTAAGTTAAAATAATTATTTTTCTTTGCCTTTCAAATTTGATTTGTTGTCAATGTTACAGCTGCAAATACTTTTCTTATGGCATATAATTCATGAACTTTACTACCTGAGGCTCAGCCATTCTATAGCCTTCAAAACATTTTGTCAGATCTTTTAGTATTATTTATTATTTTTGTGATTTTAAAAGCTTTAAGCACTTCAATTTAAACATGCTAATTAACTTATTACAAAATAATACAATTTTTGTAAATAGTCTGTAATGAAAGCACAAAACGAGAAATGATTCTGGTGTTGACAGATTAATTTTTAATTGTTTGTTATTTTAATTATAATTTGTTAATTATTTTTTAGTAATTCAAATTATTTTTTATAAAAAAAATATGTCAAAATATTTAATATAAAGCTTATGAATTTATAAAAAAGCTTATCAAATTTCATTTATTTAATTAAAATTCGATATAAAGCTTTTCAGTATCACGTTTTGTTTCATATGCTTTTCAAATTGAACATAATTTAAAAATAATATTGAATTTAAATATTACACGAAACCAGCATCATTTCTCTTTTTAGTTCTCTAACGTGAAACACAACTGTGTCTGCGGATTATGAATATCTTAAAATAATTTGTCGATCCACTTACTGCTAACATAACTAGGCTTCATTCAAAAAAATGTTAATCTAAAATATTAACATTTTTTTATATAACATCAAGGACATTATTCTTTGGTACGAGCATAGATACGAACATATATACTTAAATCAAAAAGCTTAGCAAACAATTTTTTTTTATTTAAGCAAAAAAAAATGTTTATATTTCGAAATCTAAAGTTTTCTTAAGCACATCAAAAAAATTACAACATAAAAAAATTGGTTTTTAATAAGAAAAGCTTCTTATGTCCTTTTTTCATATTTATCTCTGTGTGACTTATTATTTTATGATTTTGTTTGAATATTTATGTTGAATTGTTAAAAATTCGAAAAATCTCATTTAGCTAAAAAAATATTCCAGGAATGTAGTATATATAGTAAATAAAAATAATAATAATAAGGACATGAAAATTATGTTTACGTAAATAGAAAATAACATCAAAGTGAAAATATTTTTGGTTCGGAAAAGATAAAAAAAAATAAAAATAATAAGCATATTATAAATTATATTAGGTATATCCTCAGAAAAAAACAACGGAAAGGTATATTAAAAAAGGTATACGATGAGTGGAGATTCCTTTTATTTCTAATTTGGTATCCTTTAATTTTATTTAAAAAAAAAAAAAAAGAAAGGTAAACAAATTTAATTGACTATAAATTCATGGCAAAAAACAGTATTTTTTTACATAATTGGTTTATTTTTCTAATAATAGCCTATCCTTTCTTCTCTCACTATGTACTATTGATATATAAATAGAAATTTACTGACATATTCTGCAGTCCTGATAAAAGAAAAATGAATATGGATAGTTTGAATTTTATGAAATTCAGATGTTTTGTAACTTTTTTGCATTAATAAAGATATTTATTGCATTTTTGGCATTTTTACAATTTACTGTTGTAAATATTTGCACGTTATTTAAGAAGCAATTTTCTATTTCAGGAAAATCCATATCAAAATTCCTAGTACAATTTAACTTTCCACATAACCTTTTTGGAAATTTATAATACTCAAAAAAAAATACTCTTTGATGTACAATAAACAGTACTGTACAGTGTTACTAAGTTAACAGTAGATTATAGATGATAATGCGTCATAATTTGTCTACCATAAATTAAATTGGTAAAAAATATTAACTTTGAACAAATTAATTATAAATATTTAGAAATTTTATTCGAAAATTATCTTAATTAAAATTTAGCTGTGTACGTACATTACATACATTGAGAGACTGCGTTCTAAAAATATATAAAGCAAAAGTTATTTTGCTATACATAAATGAAATATAAATATTTACAAAAATTTGGTTTTTACAAGATGTTCATGTTGTTGTTTATGTTAATTTTCAAGGAATTTATAAACACAAAAATTAAAAAAAAAATTGGAATAAGAAATTATAAATTTTTAAATAGGGTCGTTGGTATATTAATAATTAGTTTTTTGTATATAGTTAGTGTTGTAAAATTTTATTTTAAATTGGATTGGGCCTTTGGGTAGGTTTTTATTATATAATTAGACGAATGTTAGTGGAGTTAGTATATAATCGATATATATACACATGATGAGATTGCAAAAATATTTGTATTAAAAAAAAAATTGCTTGTAGATTGCGGTTCAATTAATAACATTTTGTATAATCATCGCGAAAATTAAAAATAAAAATTGCAAATCACCTGATTAGCGACAAAAGTGAGATTTATGGTTTATATCGGCTTGAAAACACCATTATTGTATATTGGCGCAAGGTTCTTCAACTCTAAAATAACAAATAACATTATGACATGATTTTAGCATTCATCGAGAATTTCGAAAAATTGGAAGTTTAGCATAAAGGTAAATCATCCAAACGATGGATTTGATAGAAATATCATTTTCTACTTTAAAATTTAAACCGTAACTGTCAAGTAGGATTACTTTTTAGACATTGCTTGATTCATTGCTAATTTTTGTTTCGGTCGGCACATCTACAATATTATTTACGATTTGCAAAACTCTAAAGTATTAGAATCAATACGTTTTCACTTATTTATTTTATTTAATATTTTATTTTGTATTTTATTTTGTATTCTATTTTGTATTCTATTTTGTATTTTATTTTGTATTTTATTTTGTATTTTATTTTGTATTTTATTTTGTATTTTATTTTGTATTTTATTTTGTATTTTATTTTGTATTTTATTTTGTATTTTATTTTGTATTTTATTTGGTATTTTATTTTGTATTTTATTTTGTATTTTATTTTGTATTTTATTTTGTATTTTATTTTGTATTTTATTTTGTATTTTATTTTGTATTTTATTTTGTATTTTATTTTGTATTTTATTTTGTATTTTATTTAATATTTTATTTTGTATTTTATTTTGTATTTTATTTTGTATTTTATTTAGTATTTTATATTGTATTTTATATTGTATTTTATTTTGTATTTTATTTTGTATTTTATTTTGTATTTTATTTTGTATTTTATTTTGTATTTTATTTAGTATTTTATTTAGTATTTTATTTAGTATTTTATTTAGTATTTTATTTAGTATTTTATTTAGTATTTTATTTAGTATTTTATTTAGTATTTTATTAAGTATTTTATTTAGTATTTTATTTAGTATTTTATTTAGTATTTTATCTAGTATTTTATTTAGTATTTTATTTAGTATTTTATTAAGTATTTTATTAAGTATTTTATTTTGTATTTTATTTAGTATTTTATCTAGTATTTTATTTTGTATTTTATTTAGTATTTTATTTATTTTATTTATTTTATTTATTTTATTTATTTTATTTATTTTATTTATTTTATTTATTTTATTTATTTTATTTATTTTATTTATTTTATTTATTTTATTTATTTTATTTATTTTATTTATTTTATTTATTTTATTTATTTTATTTATTTTATTTATTTTATTTATTTTATTTATTTTATTTATTTTATTTATTTTATTTATTTTATTTATTTTATTTATTTTATT
>OY744475.1:204979594-205127094 GCA_963556175.1 Tipula confusa
GGAGATAAAGATTCCTTCTGTAATCGATATTCAAAGCTTTTAAAGTAAATTTCGCCAAAACTTCAAACAAAAATATATTCCGTGCTACCAACTTCCAAATAACAGTTGTGATTAAACACCCATTAATCTAAAAGTCTTCTTTAAACTGTTTGTTATCTAAATATGATCTAATTATCTTTTTCTTAAACATTTTGACATCTTAAAAGCACGACAATATACCAATATACAAATCGTGTAATATTTTTTTTTATAATTCGTGATCATAATTTCAAAAAATAAATAAAAAACAGATTAAAATTCTGACATATAAATCCCCATGCGGTAAAAAAAGCATCCAGAAAAACAAATATTCTAACATCGCCGTTTGATCGGTTTAACGTTCGTGTTGCCATTAAGGACGAAAATTTGTGGGTGGAAAAAATCCACGTTCTCATCTAAGTGTAAATAAATTTGCATGTTTAATGCCTCATTTTTATGTATTTATGTATAATGTAAGGTGTATTTTATGTTGTATATGTGTATACGTAATGAAATTTTAATAAAAAATATCTAGAATATATATATATATATATATATATATATATATATATATATATATATATATATATATATATAAATATATATACTAATGCGTCTTATATTTCTGTACGTTTTATCCAGATCGTTTTTTTAATATCAAATACAAATTACGAAGGTTTTTAGGTCCTTTTTTATATTTTTTTAAGAATTATTTTAATTTTATGTTTTTTTTTTTGTTGCTAAAGGAATATAAAACTAAATTATTATTTTTGAGTAGCTACAGAATGCGCTACCATTATAAATTCAATATAGCTTTTGGTAACATCTGGAAGAATCATTTGGCAAGTTTATTTTTTTGTAATTTTAGAGCTTGCTCCCTTAATGAGTTTATTATTATGAGTATTATATGATAGATGTGGTTTACACTAGAAATATTTATTATTAATTCAAATCGCTTTTAAACGTAAAACATTATCTAAATTAATTTAATGTAAACAAGAGTACAGATTGAAATGTTAAAAAGCTCAACTATAACAACTAAAAAACTACTTAATATATGGTTGCTTTAATAACATCCTAAACTTTTTATTAAAAGTTTTTGCAATTAAAAAGAATTCAAATTATTAGTTCCGATATTTGATCAAGGGATCATTCAGATTTTTTAATGAGTCAACATTAACTAAATACCAAGGTAGCTGATAGGAAAAACAATCTGCAGCAAACAGGTCAAAGTTTACCCTTTACGAAGCTCTTTTACAAGATCGTTCAGACAATATTTGTACAATTACTGATCATTGTAGGTGGGTCAGCCCAACGGTCAATTTTACACGTTCAATTGATTATAGCGTTGAGATCAGTTAACCATCACTATACGGCCGGTGACAGATCTAAGAATAATCGTGTTTGAATCGCATTTGAATCGAGTTGTTCTCGCGTTTGTATATGTTGATCAACAAGCTGTTTTCTAAAGATTACTAGAAAAAGGTGTTGGTTTTATTTTCAACATTCACATCTCGACGAGCTAGTCACAAACAAGTGCCACTTGCAAAACACCATGATAACTTGTTCTCAGCTTTGACACAGCATTGTGTCTGCATTACTGTCATTTTACATAAATGAACATAATTGTCAGATATTCACAGACATCGCAAAGCAAACCATAAGTTATCTCGATGGATTGAGTCATAAGCTTATTATTTCCTCCGCCAGCGGCGTCATTCTCCCCAATATTATGAAAGACAGTAATTTGTATGGTGTGCAAAGGAGAGCTTTTAAGGTCTAAATTATGGTACTTCCCGGTTACTCTTTTAAAGAAGTTACGTGAATTGCACTCATTACTGAGTGGTTTTACTCTAAAGACTTTAGCCTTCCACCACTTGCAATTTGTCCTTCTAAAAATTCGTCTAGCGGTTCTCCTAGCAAGGACCGCTTCGTTCTTCCGTGCAATTGTAAAATGTATTCGCGCTTCCTTATAGGCTATATTCTGTTGCATTGCCACTATGCTAACAAGATTCTGATATTGTGCTTTCTCATCTTCGTTTATCAGACTTTTGCAGTTGAAACATAAGTTACGTTTATCTGCCATCACTGACTTGTACGAAAACTGCCATCTTAGCTTTGCAGTGACCAATGATCACTGCCTACAAATTTGGCAGCCGACTGATAAGATCTCACATCTTGGATCACTCGAGACTTTCCCTTAGAAATTATTACATGGTCAATTTGACTGCGGGAATTCTTCTGATGGTGTGTCCATATTATGAAGTGGATATTTCTATGAGGAAAGAATAGGCTAGTCACAATGAGGTTATAGGCGACCTCAAAGTACATCATCCTTTGTCCATTATCGATCGTTATATCGTGTCGACAGTATGAACCTATGTTTTTACATAAGTCAGTTTGTCTTTTGTCAGGTCTAGCATTAAAGTCACCAATCACTATATTCTGACATCGTGCTCTGGAATGGTTGCCATCTGATCACCCGAATTTTTGTAAAATGAGTTTTTATCTTTGGGTTGGCTTACATCAGTGGGTGTATGTACACAAATGATTGTCAGGTTGGCTAGTCGTATGCGTAAACGTAGGTCATCTGTACAACAATGTATAGCCTTGGAACCCGTATGATCTTCACTTTTTGGCTACCGTGCTTCTTGAAGAGCAACGAGTTCCAAGCGATACTCTTTAATGGCTGATATAGTGCTATCAAACGCATCTGATTTTATTGCCGACTGCACGTTCCACGTACCGATCCTAACCTGTGTATCCGCTAACATAAGCAGGTTTAGTTTAAATGTTGGCGATATCCATTTTTCTTTTGTTGACATATTTAACAATTTGGTTTTTACGGATGCGGGTAGTCAGCCCAGTGATCCAACCTTTATTTAGTCGTAGTGGAATTCTAATGGTAGCATGCTCGTTTAAGAGTCTTTTACGAGGCATGTGAGAGTGCCTCCTAATCCCAGTATATAAGAATGCTTAAAGAGAAATACTATCTGTGATACTTCGAGAGTTAAAATATGTAATTTATCATAATCTAAGTATATAAGAAAGTAGAAAAAAGGAACGCACTTCCGGAGAAAAAGAATACAAAAACTTCTTCCAAAATGTTTCTTCCAAAATCTTTGGAAAAATACTGTTCAAAATAATTAAGTCGGCTAATTAATTTGGATTTTAGACCAATCACTCTACCATTGAACAAGTTCACAGGTTTACAAATTTCAAAAAAGATGTACTTGTGTTCTTCAATTAACCAAGCCTTTGAAAAGTATGGTACCGTAATTTGGAATATAACCGGGATTTTCCAATTAAAGTCTTTTATATTCTGAAATTTTCAATTGCTAACCGATATTTCCGGGATAAATATAAAGAAGAAGTTTCCAAGCTAAAACAAACACCAGCAGAGGTTCACTAATGTAGGTTTAGTATTGTATTTTCTTTATGCAAACGACTTGCCTAACACAATTGAGGCTAACAAGTGAATATAGAGATACAAAAATATAGAGATTTATAGTTACTGAAAGACAGAAAAAGAGTACGATGGCTAAACCAAAAAAATGCATTGAAATTGTGTAGGAGAGAATAAATAGTTGGGTCCTGCAAACTTGACTATAAAAAAACTAGACAAATTATGAATAATTTATGAATAATTTAACAAAAAAAAAGTACTTACAAATTATTTATGTATTTGCTGTGTTATTTACATAGGTCATTATAGATTTTTATGAATCAACTATTTTATTAGTAAATAAAAATCGATTAGTTGCACAAGAAACCACAATAAGGTAAATATTTTCGTGGTTTTGCATAATTAATACGAACCTTGATCACACAATGAATAATAATCATTATCCTTGAATTTGACTATACTATAAACCAAAAACCACATGGTCAACACATTTTAACTTATTTCTTGTATTCAATTTTTTTTTTTTTAGTATTTACGGAACACAATATACCTAATTATATTAATTCTACGTTCTTCAACCCAAAACGAAAAAAAAAATATAAAAACGATTACAATGTTTATATATATGCTCGTAAAAAAGAAAATTAGAAAAAAAATATGCGCAGAAAAAACCTTGAAAATGAAAAACAGAAATGTACTCGATAATTTACAAGAAAACACCTCCTGTACACACACACACACCGAAAATACATAAGCTCATCAAATTAATTTACTGTTGACATTACATAAATAACCCAAAAAGCTTAAATCGTATTTTGTGTATAAGTTCCTAAATTTATAACAACTAAACACATATTTTGTTAGCTGGTAAATAATTTCCATTGATAAATAATACAAGTCAACGTTTTTAATTTTTTTTGTTTGTTGTTGTAATATGCAAACAACACAAGAACAAAAATACCTATAGTATATGCATAGCAATACAAAGGTAATAAACAAAAAAACATTTAAATCCATCAGGAAAGCTTTTTTCTACTTCTTACCTAAAAAACTAAACTATTATAAAAAAAACGAAAAACTTGATAACTACTTTGAAACATGCAAAGCTTTTACCTATATATATGAATAAACGAAACAAGTAAATATGTTGTATACGTTTAACCGAAAGCTATATATACCATGCAAATTGGTTAGTTCTGTATAGTTATTGTAGTTTGAGAGTCAACTACATGATTTTTAATATGTATAAGAAGACTTACAGAACTATATATATATAGTACTAGTTAGACACAAGCGATTCGATTCATTTATACATACTATAAGTTGTAAATATTGTTTTACGAAAAAAATGGAGGAAAACGAACAAAAAGCATGTAAAAAAAAATAAAACGAAAGCTTTAATAATTTAATAAGCGAATAGAATTTTTGCAAGCACACAAACTACATATAAAATGTTAGAAAATCATAAAAATAGAAATTTTGTTGTTGTTTTGGTTTCGAAGTAAAATAAAAAAATAGATTCAATATTTTATGTATGCTCTATACATATATTTATTTAAAGTTATGCGCACTGCGGCTGTTTATTTTAAAATAAAGCTTTTAGTCAACCAAAACCATAACCAAACAAAAAAATCATACCAACCGCACAAAAATGATATTAATAATATAATATTTTTTTTTGCTCTACAAATCTGTTTGGTTAATTTTGATTGAACATAAATGTTGATTAACCGTTTAAATTCACTGTAATGTAAAGCTCCAAGCACATTGGAAAAGGAAATGTTTTAATTAATTATAATAACAATTTAATAACGGTTATATATATATATATATATATATATATATATATATATATATATATATATATATATCGCTAGTTGTGTCATGAAATACTCAATTAATTTACCTCCGATAGTATCAAAATGGCTTATTTCAACTCGCGCAACTAAATTAACAAATTCAGCCAATTTATCATCCATATTCAAGGATGATAAATTTGCTGAATTTGTTAATTTAGTTGTTAGACTAAATTTTCTCTTTATTGCTATAACTGAGACCTGGCTTAAACCTTGGATGTTCTCAAATTCTTAAACTATACCTGGTTATACGCTAATTCAGAAAGATCATTTAACTCGAAGTGATGGTGTTACTATCTATATTATTAATAGTTTAAAATGAAAAATCTTTGACCAGTCATGTATGTGAAGTTAGCCCGAAAACTAGCCCAAACATATTTTTGGAATGTGTCTTTGCTAAATTTAGTTATAATTTCGATCTGTCCCGAAATCTTGGTAATAAAACCAAGTCATCAAAACGTTGCAATGCCAAATTAAAATTAGAACGAAATAGTTTTTTATGTAATTGGTAAATATTGTAAATTTAAGCAAGAGTAGTTTTCCTATAAAGACTTATTTTGAAATTTCGTTATGGAACCAGGTTCACAGGGATTTGAAAACATATCGGCTGGTGCCAGAAGTTACTTTGGTGTATATTTAATTCAATCTATATAGCCCTCTTGCCACATGAGGTCCATTTATGGTTTTAACAAAATATTCTATAAACACTATTCGGGAAAAATAATAAACCTGGCCATTTCATAACATGTGGCCGAGATCACAGGGATTTCAAAACATATTGGCTGATGCCAGAAGTTACTTTGGTGTAGCCTTAATTCAATCTATTTAACCGTTTTGCCACATGAGGTTCATTCAAGGTCTTTACAAAATATTCTATAAACTCTATTCGGGTAAAATAATAAACTTGGCCATTTCATAACATGTGGCCGAGATTACAGGGATTTCCAAGCATATCGACTGATGCCAGAAGTTACTTTGGTGTATCTTTATTTAATCTATATAGCTTTCTTGCCACATAGGGTCCAGTTACGGTCTTTACAAAATATTCGCAGGGATTTCCAAGCATATTCACTTATGCCAGAAGTTACTTTGGTGTATCTTTAATTCAATCTATATAGCCGTTTTGCCACATGAGTTCCATTTATGGTCTGTACAAAATATTTTTCTCGAATAGTGTTTATATAATATTTTGTAAAGACCATAAATGGACCTCATGTGGCAAGAGGGTTATATAGATTGAATTAAAGATACACCAAAATAACTTCTGGCATTAGCCGATATGTTTTGAAATCCCTGTGAACCTGGTTCCATAACTAAAATTAAATTTACTCTTGCTTAAATTTACAATATTTACCAATTACATAAAAAACTATTTCGTTCTTTAATTTGGCATTGCAACGTTTTGATAACTTGGTATTTTTTCCGGGATGGATACTAATAAAACACCTTTAATTACCAAGATTTCGGGACAAATTGACAATATAACTAAATTTAGCAAAGACACAATCCAAAAATATTTTCGGGCTAGATTTTCGGCTAACTTGACATACATTGACCAGTCTAGTAATGGTTTGACTGAATTTTTATTTATAGAAGTTTTTATTAATAAATCCATCATTGTTATTGGTTTCGTGTATAATACTGGTGGTGGAAATGTAAAGGAAGTCCTTTTTTCTCGTAAAGCTTTTTATCGTAGTAGATGCCATTTTAAAAAACTAATTAGATCTGCAAAGTCCAAATATCTTAATAAAATGCTTGGCCACAATTTATCTCCAAGATGTTTGTGTACCAACATCCTTAATCTTGGTCTTTCTAAAGATGTTGGGGCAATAATTCCTAATTTCTCAGCTAACGAAATTAACAATTGGTTTGGTAAAACTATCTCTAATGGCAATAATATTGATAACATTAGCACAAACAATATCGACAGGCCTAGAAATAGTGATATAAATATAGCACACAAGTTTAGCTTCTGTGTTGTTGAACAAACTCGGTTGGCGATGATGATATACTATTAAAGTTTATTAAATTTCGAGAGTTGTGCCAGTAGCAAAGTGTTCAAATCCTAAAGATTTTAGAAAACCTAAGACCTATTAGCATATTACCTATGTTGTCAAAAGTTCTCGAAAGAGTCATGTGTGATCAAATGGTTCGAAATTTGGAAAATATTAATATGATTGATAAATTTCAGTCTGGCTTTAGGATTATACACAGTACAGCTACAGCGCTACTAAAAATAACTGATGATATTTCTGTTGCTCTAGGTAAGGGTCTTTTTAAAGGCCTTTGATTCACTAAATCATAGCATGTGCTTGTTAAGTTAGAGGCATATGTCAAATAATCGCCGCAAGCAATAAAATTGATTGAAAACTATCTAGATCGATACTGGGACCCATACTGTTTATGCTTTTTGTCAATGATATCACTTTCGTAATTAAACATTGCAACTATCATACGCATGCTGATGATGTACAAATGTATACAAGCAATAAAGTTGATTATATTGAACATGTCCCCGCTTCTGTTAATGCTGATATTAGAGCAATCTCCAATTGGGCTTTGTTTAATGAATTAAAGTTGAATTATTGCAAATCTCAAGTTTTACATATCAATTCTGATTTTCTGAATATTACATATCCAGCTGTGTATATTGGTAATGATGTTGTGCCATTTGTTGATAAAGCACGTAACTTGGGATTAACATGTAAGCCATATTTGTTCAAATATTTACGCTGAAAAAATGCACTCCCACAAAAAGTAAAAAACCACTAACTCATTCATTACTTATTACTCATCTAACCTATCCCGATATAGTTATGAGTTCCATAAGTTATGAACATAGAAGAACACTTAATGTGACCTTTAATTATATTACAAGAAATGTATTTAGTTTATCTTGATATGATCACATTACTCCATTTTCTAAAAATATATTAGGTTGTTCTTTTGATAATTACCTGAAATATAGGCAATGTGTATTCCTGTTTAACATTAAGGTGTTGAGGTGCGCTTTAATAGGGTAGGAGTTGACCGTCTATACCCATGACCTCGTGGAATATATTTCAACTTCGCAACTATTTAAAGACCACCAAATGTGTCTAATATACCTCCACGAGGTACCACCCGGGCAACGTTGTTAAACATCGGCTAAATGCTAGAGGCGAGTGGATTACGCTATAAATATTCAATATGCAATGAATAAAACAGAAGGAAATAATACCCCAGGTGGTACACCAATGGGAAGTTTGGGCAATCCACTCTCCAATTAAAACGGCCCTAAGGATTCCAGGGAGGGCCGATTCTTACATACAGAATACAACAAGAATATTGAAATATTAAAAAGCCTGTTCCAAAGGCGAGAAAGGATTACTAGATCTCTTGAAAAAACTATTAATTTCTCACTTGAAAATCTGAATATGGAGCAATTCAAAAATAATATTGAAAGCAGCACTCCAACAAGCAAGTATAACAGCCTGATATAATTATAGTGAAACATCTGTTCTTGAAAGTAGTGCTTCCTTGTAGATTATATGCTCTGGAAATCAACTAAAACTCTGAAACGGCCAATAATGCCTATCCATCCTATCAGGAAAATGGATAGAACATGGGCAAGGAAAACAAAGAAAAAGCAGAAGGATTTGCTAATCATCTTGAAAATATATTTCAACCTCATGAATGCCAATTACGAGAACCATTGGATGAAAACATAATACAAATTCTTGAAGAGGTCATACCTACATCATCTAATGAAGTAGCAAACGAAATTAGAAACAATTTAAACTTAAAGAAAGTACCAGAATTTGACCTGGTTACCGGAGAAATAATAAAGCAATTACCGAGAAAAGCTACTAATAGCATAAATGCTGCACTTAGGTTAAAATATGTGCCAAAACTTTGGAAAGTGGCTGAGGTTATCATGATTCCTAAACCAGGAAAGCCGCCACATCTAATAACATCATATATGCCTGTATCATTGCTGCCGATAATGTCTAAACTCTTTGAAAAGTTACTAGTAAAGCGACTCAAACTAATAATTTAAAAAAATAATCTAATTCCGAATCACCAATTTGGTTTTCGCAGTGAGCACTCAACTATTGATCAAGTACATAGAACAACTAGTATCATTTAAAAGACTTTAGAAGAGAAAAAAGTCTGTTCCGCAGTATTCCTTGATGTAGCGCAGGCCTTTAACAAGGTTTAATCTACAAACTCAAATTAATTCTACCTAAACAGTACAGCATAATTCTGGAATCATAACGGCATAATAACAGAAAGATATTTCAGGCTTAAGCAAGAAGATGAATATTCTGAGCTTAAGGAAATAAGAGCAGGAGTTTCACAAGGAAGTGTAATTGGGCCACTTCTGTATTTACTATACACCCGAGATGTTCCAATCCCACAAAACAACATGATAGCCACTTTTGCCGATGACACAGCTATCATGGCAGTAGGTTATAATTACTCAGATACAACAGAAAAATTACAAACTGCCATAGAGCAAGTACATAACTGGACACAAAAATGGCGCATAAAATTAAATGAAACTAAATCTGTACATGTCGACTTTACGAACAAGAGATTATAGTACATAAACCAGTATATTTAAATAATCAAGAAATACCACATGCAAACACTGCCAAATATCTTGGTATGACATTAGATGCTAAGCTTCGATGGACAGCTCATGTAAAAAAAAAAAGAGACGAGTTGGGATTAAAATACAATAAAATGTATTGGTTACTGGAAAGAAATTCTTATCTATCAATTCATAATAAGCTTTTGCTTTATAAGCAAATACTACGACGTCCACAAAGATCTGGGCATAGAACCCATCAAAACGGAAATTATGAAATTTGCTAGAAGTCATGAACAACGGTTACTTCACCATGTTAATATAAAGGAATTCAGCTACTGTATAATACGGATTTCGTTAGAAGGCTCAAAAGAATAAAGGCTCAATATTTTGAGTTAGTGTAAAATCAGTTAAAATAAATCTTTTTCTAGCGCACAACAAAAGCGCAATCCATTAATAAATATCCAAACTAAGGAGTGCATCGATGGATGAACCCTTTAATTTCAGTAAAATGTAGTAATTTAAGTTAGAATAAAATTGCTTATTAGTCTTGGACTAGATTGTAATTAAATAAAAAATAATAAAGAAGATTATTAAAAAAAAAAAAAAAAAAAAAATAACATTAGGTATGGACAATCAATCTGTTGATTATTTAAATGATAAAGTGCAAACTGGAATTTTTGAAAAAAATCCATCTATTATTTTACCCCGGTTCAAAACCGCGCTTAGAGCAAAATCATTTTTTATTTTTGTGTACTTGGAATATCGTACCCCTTACTCTAAAGCGGTACTTACACCGGTTTAAAAAAGAATGTTTCAAATACTTTTACCTTCTCTAAATAAGTTATAAAATTAAATAATACTACATTGTTTTTGGCATACGTGGAAACTACACACCAACAAAAATTACTGTACTATTATTATTATTATTTTAACTATTATTATATTGATATTATTTTTACTGTATTATCATTGATATTATTATTAATCTTAGGCTTAGTTTTTTATTCATCATAGTTTTACATTAATATTTGTTCTATGTACATATTTTATGGACTTTAAAGTCTGATGTATAAATTTTAACCATAAAAATAATATATATATATATATATATATATATATATATATATATATATATATATATATATATATATATATATATATAATTATTTATTTATTTTATCAAAGTAAATTTTGTTTATGTAATGTTAAATATTGTGATATAAAACTAATAATGAAAATATTATGTATTTGCAAAATATAAAATCTAACATAAAAACAACAAACACATTTTTGGGTTGTCAGATTAACATATAAATTAAAATCATTTTGTCAAAAGTTTTTCGTTTTTATTATGTTGTTATGAATTTTTAGAAATTTTGTTTGTTTCCATTTTAATTAATTTTAAATAAAATCATAATAAATAAATAAAAAAATTTCCAATTTTTAAATTAATTTATTTGTTATGAAAATATTATATTAACGTAGTTTGAAAAGTTTTTTGATTGATTTTTTATTTTTATTTTTTCAAAAACATTGCTTCGTTAATTATTATTTTGTATAGTTCCAAATTTTTAAGCTTTAAATACCATGGTAAATAATTAATTAAGTTATTACTTACTATTTCAACAAAAACAGATATATAAAGTTGACTGGTAACGGTTAACAGATGTATTATTATCAAAAAAGTAATGCATTGGATTCAACAAAAAAGGGCCCAGATGGTAAATAAGCTGAAATACTGATAAAACCTTTTATTTTCGAAAGGAAAACGAGTTCTTCTCCGAAAAGTAGATTTAACTTCCGCTTAAATACAAACTCTACTTGGAACACAGCGAAAAACACGTGAAGTAGTTTAATAACCATTATAGTTATGCTATTATGCTTGCGTGAAACTATAATGAAATCACTCACTGATACAGTATATAAAATCACTTTACTAAAAATATTGCATACGTAGGAATAATACATCTGATTCTGAAACGTATCTTTAACTACATAGCTCAATATTGACGGGAATGAGTGGTTTACTTATGAAGATAAGATTTTTTTTTTTTATTTCTATTTATTGATACTAGTCTTTTTAGACTAACCATCAATTAACATCTGAATTCTTAAAAACTAAACTATAATGAGGTCACTGTTGATCCAGCGATGCTCCAATGCCTGTTCGTTAATAGGTATAGCTGCTCATATACTGACGAGCTCGAAGGGTTTGGTTCTCTTTAGTCTTCTAACCAAGTGTTCATTATCCAGTAGTCGAGAAGCTTCCGTATTAACATGTTGCAATAGCCTCGAATCATTCTTCGCTGCAAATCTTTTTATTTCGTGTTTTACATCCGGTATCCCCAAATCTCGATGCAAATCCTTATTACGAATGGTACCAGGGTGCATTGACTAGTACCTTATTCTGGAAGTTTTGTATAGATTTGATGTTAGGATTTTTAGTACAGCCCCAGAGCTGAATACCATAGAGCCAAACCGGTTATAGGATTTGATTGTAAATCAATATGTTGTTGTCTGTGCTTAATTTTGACCTTCGTCCAATTAGCCAGTACAATTGTCTATATTTAAGATCAAGCTCCTTTCTTTTCTTCTTCACATACTCTTTCCATTTGAGCTAAACGTCCAGTATCATACCCAAGTATTTGGCAGAGTTCTCGTATGGTAGTTTGTTCGTAAAGTTCACATGCGCAGATTTTAATTCATTAAGTTTGATTTTCCATCGCTTGGTCCACTGGTGAATTTCTTCACTTGCATATTGAAGTTTATTCGCCGCCTCTTCGACAGTTTACGCTGTTGCTAGTATATAGTGGTGTCGTGGTATATCACTTGTATAAATTAGATATAGGAGTGGGCTTAGAACACTGCCTTGTGGGACTCCTGCCCTTACCTCTCTCAGTTCAGAATACTCATCTTCTTGTCCCTCTCTGAAAAGTCTTTCAGATAAGCTATTGGACTATATGATTGAGCTTCATTTGGCTGTTTACCTGGTTTCGGTAGCATCATAACTTCTGAAACTTTCCAGGCAGAAGGAACATGTCGTAATCTAATAACAACATTAAACAAATGGGTTAGTTGAACAATATCTTTCTTTGGTAGTTGCTTAAGAATTTCTCCTGTTAAAAGATAATATCCAGGGGCCTTTCCGGTCTTCAGATTGAATTTTATTTCCCTATTAACTTCTTTCTGGGTTATTAGAAGGATTCTGACCCCATAGTCGTTGCTTCCATTTTCGATTATAATATCCGATTCGGTCTCATTCGGTTGGAAAATACCAGCCAGGTGATCAGCAAAATCCCTTAAAAGGAAAGATCTGCATGATTGGGGTTTCCATTCTTTTGGTTGCCTTTCATAATGAGTAGTCCGTATAATGAAGATATGATTGACCGCTCAATCAAGTGAAACAACAGTTAATCATATTTCTTTTGAGTGATTTTACTGACACAACCTACTGATTTTTGTACACAAGTGAAAATTTAAGTAATATATTAAGATTTTTTTATTTTAAGTGTATTTATCAAATATTGACGACTCGAAGTTGAATCTGGGCCAAATCAGTAGTCGGTGCAAAGCCTGCATTACCTAAGACATTTTCAATTGTCGCTAATGTATTCTATGTCAATTAGCTGTGCTTCGTCGTTGTATTTCGGGAAATACTTATTCCTAAACCAACTACTTCAAACAGAGGTTTCTACATAAGTTCATTTTCAACTTATTCCAATCTATATTCAGTTCAGTCAGATTACCATGGCCACTACTCCATAAATATCAAATATTTTATAGAATTATACCGTTGGCCAATTATTCTATTTTCGATTCACTGGATAACCTCACCAGGGGGTAATATTGTAATTTAATACAATCAATGACTTTTTTTTGTGATTTTCATCTAATTCGTTGTCTTGATGTATTGTTGAAGTTAACGGAACTGCTTGGCATTTAATGTGGCGTTTATGTGAAAGGAACTCTTTTGGATTTCAGCACTTGTTTCTTCAAAGAGTTTCAACACAAGTAAGCCTCTTTCACAGTAGGTCTTGTGGAAACTCGTAACTCGTAAAAAAAATTATCAAATGTAATATTTTGATTTAATCTTCGAGGAGTTAGCACACTTTTTACAGAATTATTTACTCTCTCAAAGCTTTCTTATCCTAAGTATGGAGTACTATGCAGAGGTTAACTGGTTTTGCCATCGCATATCCAAAAAACCATAACGCCTTATTTGAATAGGGGCAAACTTATCGAGTGCTCGACCTCATAGCATGTTGAAACTTCATCAAACCGTTACTTTGCGAATCAGAAGCATTAATCTATATCTAAACATAGTAGGACTAAAAACCGGACTAAATAATGCATTCCAAAACTCATTATAATTTATATAATTCCTTTTTTGTGTATATACTTGCGTTTAGAAGTAATCCCACAAGCTCTTTTATTTCAATCGAGTCTGTCAATTTCTATTTAGATCCTAGTAAGTTTGAACCAGAAAAATTAGTATTTGCCATTATAGTGTTTATAATTTTGTCATTGAAAAACAAATAAAAAGCACATATCGTCGAGTTTACCTTGCAAGTGTATAAAAATACACGTTTCCGTAAAAATGTTAACTAACAGATAAAGATTTGGCAAAAAAAACAGCAGGATTAAATAGGTTAAGAAGTTTCGTGTATCTTGACGATGGTGTTATTTATAGCTACAACCTTCAGGATAACAATTCTAAATTATTCGATGTTCTGAAACGATTATGCTGTTATAATTTAAAGTTACAACCTACCATATGACAACTTTTGAAAACTTAAATCAGTTATCTAGGGTGTGTAGTAACAAAAACCAGTGTAAAACCTCATCATGTTAAAGTAAGTGAAATTATAAACTATAATGTACCTACAAACGTAAAGCAAGATTTCGGAACCTTTAAATCGGTTGTTACGGAAAAATGCTATATTTGATTGGAATGCTCATTGCGATGAAGCATTCGATAAACTGCGAAAAGCTATTGTGTTAGCTCCAATACTGAAACGTTCAGATTTTTAATACTTTTATTTTAACAACTGATACAAGCGTATATGCAATCAGAGCAATACCTTCCCAGGATTTCAAAGAACAAGAACTACTAATCCCGATCGCAAGTAGAATGCTAAATGAAACCGTATGAAACTACCCTACAGTGGAAAAGAAGCTGCTGGCTATAGTATGGACTGCACAACGATTTCATCCTTACTTATATGGCAGGCGGTTTGTGGTAAGGACTGATAATTGTCCTTTTATTTGATTCAATAAAAATCCGAAACCGTTTTTCGGTTAATCCGATGGCGACTCGAATTGAACGAACATAGTTTTACGGTATAGAATATAAACCAAGAAAGCTTAATGAAAACGTATAGATGTTCTTTGCCGCATAAAAATGGGTCGTAATACGAGTGAATACACTAAAGCAAATGTAGTCATAACCAAAGCACAATCGAGACAAACTAGACCTGATATAGCACCGAATACAATAATATTGAGAAAATATTAATGATCTTGTTGAACTTGTTATTATTATTTAGTTATTTTAATAATTAAATTAATTATGATATTCAATGTATTAAATTATATGCACGTATCGCCGAGTAACGAGAGTTAATAATAGACGAAAAAACAAAAAACACTTAAACAGCATGGCCACCTTTTACTTATTAATTCATAGGTGATACCATCAACAGTTCAATGAGTGAACTTAAACCTACCTTTCTCACTCCCCTCGATTCGATTTTCATTTCATTCTATTCTATTTACCTAAATTTAACTACAAAACTCAAAAAGAAATGCACGTCGAATCAACAAGGCTCACATCTTTACTTACTAAACATTTTTAATTTTGATCATAAAGGAGAAGTTGGCTTTTTGTTGGCTTTTCTATATCGTTCTGCATTTTAGTTTACTATTCAATAGTTTCATCAATTTTGGTATCATGATTATTATTTTCAATTTCCGGTTCTTCACATACATAACTGGGCAGTGAATATTTATTCAAATTTTCTCTGCATTCCATAAACTTTTCATCAAAAGTTACATGTCTCGATCTTATTATTCTGTCGGTAGAAGGAAATCAAATTTTGTAACCTCCTCCACAATATCCTACCATCACATCTCTTTCTGATCTAGGATCGAGTTTTCCGTCTTTAGGCCAATTCATCGACCAAGTTCGACATCCAAAAATTCTTAACTGTGATAAATAAATTTTTAATTCTTCTATTCCAAATCATAGACGGGGTTTTCCCCTTTTCTAAAGTTGAAGTAAGTGTCCTATTTAACTCGTAAGCTGATGCTGTAATTGCTTTACTCCATAGATATTTTGGTACACCCGAATCGGCTTACTTGGTTCTAACCATATTTTGAAGTTGATCGTTCATTTTCTCTGCTTTACCATTCAAAGATGGGTTATGACTTACTGTATATTCAATCTTTATTCCCTTTTGTTTAGCAAAATTTTTAAGTTCAAACGAAGAGAATTCTCACTACTTATGCATTTTACCGTACTTCCGAATTGATTTTCTAATTCAGAAACATATTCAATAAGATTTTGTGTGGCTTCACTTTTGTTTCTTAATAGTTTTACTATGATAAAATGCAAAAAATCATCCAGAATAACTTTAAAGTAGCGTTTCCCATTCCAAGTTGAAACATTTACTGGACCACATACATCAATCCAAAAAAGTTGTTCTATTTGGTGTGTTTTCGAAAAGATTCTCTCTTTGCTTTCCCTTCTATGCAATAGGTACATTTCTGATTTATCTGTGGTAGTCCGAAAGTTCTAAGAACTTTATTATTAGCATGCCCCAATCTTTTGTGCCACAAAAACTCCGGAATACTAGCCACTTGAATTAACAAAACACGTTCCACATAAATTACATATACACCATTGGTTTGTTTAGATACAATCCTTCCGTTTGATGTTTGTATTATCATTTTGTTATTATCAAAAATTATTTTATTACTATTTTTACTTGTAATTTGAGAAACTAATAACAAATTCTGTTTTAGACCTGGAACCTCAAGAGCTTCAATATTTACCAGTTTTCCTTGAACAATAATTCTGTTCCGTTCGCCATCCTTATTTTGATACCAGCATTTAATAACTCCAAATTATGTATGTGGTCCTCCAACTCACCTCATTCACGACAAGTAAATTATTATTTTCGTTTTGTAGCGACAAACATGCTGTAAAATGAACTCCGGCTTCATTAGCATAATTTTTAGTTTGATCACCACCGCCTTGACCCCTATATCAATTTCTATTTCCCCTTTGTAGTCTTCTAAAGTTTTACCACCTCTGCCTCTATTTTTGGTCAGATTAGGACAATTTAACCATAGGTGAAATTGTCTTCCACATTTGTAACATCTTGACGTACTTAATGTTGTTGTGTCTGCTCCAAATAAGACATCATCTGTTTCATATTTTAACTTCCCATGTATTTTTATTTCTTCATCTAGCAATCGTGATTTCACAATACTGTTATTACAGTTTCATATTCTAAGGGTAATGTTAATAGAAGATCACAGATTTTATCTGAATCATCAAGTTTTAATCCAAGATTCTCTAGATCACGCACCAACGTATCAAAAATAAGAAAATGATGTTTCAGGCTATTGTTTTTATCACATTTCAAATATACGAGTTTTGTCCAATGACTTAGTTTTGAAAAAGTGTTTGTTCTCGCAAAAACTTACTCTAAAGCTTCTAACATTCCTTTCGCTGTTGTTGCATCCTTAATTAAGTCGGAATGCTTGTCGGATACAATTTGAATAATCAAAGCTTTAGCTTTTGCATCTTTCAACAAATAAGTTTTTTTGTTTTCTTCATTTTGATTTCGCTTTTCTCCATTTGAGATATAATTCTAAATTTCCAATTATTGAAATTTGTACCTGACGATAAAGGCGCGACCACCGAAACATTTGACGAACTCATTATTACACAGTTTTATTATTTATTTATAAATTTTATTTAGTTACTCGACTATGGCGCTCTGGGCCCATAACCTAAGAAAATATTAGTAAACTTGTTATTATTATTTAGTTAGTTTATTAATTATATTAATAATAATATTCAATGTATTAAATTATATACACGTGTCGTCGAGTAACAAACGAAAATAAAAACAAAAACACTTAAACAGCATGGCCAACCTTTTACATGTTAATCCATAGGTGCTACCATCTACAGTTCAATGAGTGAACTTAAACCTATCTTTCTCATATTAAGCCGATGCTCATTTTCATCTTGGGAGCGAACAACTAGAAATACTGCATTTGGGTTTCAGAACGCAGCCACACATAATCGTATAGATGCCAATTCATCCATCAAGAATAACAATTTGGAGTGAATATTGAGGTGGTAATAATTGGCCGATTTTTCATCAAAAACGCTGCTGGAAAAAAGTTATTTCGTGCGTGTAATTATTTTTGTTTTATTTAGACATTAACGCTCATAATATTACAAATATTGTTCTAAGAGCAATACTAAGATATTTTCATTTTATTAAAGAGGATTAATTTTCTAAACTTTTAGCTTCTATTATAGCACTATATTTTGTCGCATGAGTAAACTGAATAGAGCACATATCAAATCATTTTAGTAAATTAGCTGACCCTTTTACAAATTAACCTAGATGACACTATAACCATGACGGCCTACGTCTAAGTCTAGTTCGACGAAATTAAATCAATACGATTCAATAAAATGACACCTAATATTTAATTAAATCGAAATGTCAATAATATAATAAAATAATTCTGACATCATCTTACAACACATGGTGATATCATTTTAATCACATGTTGCGATGATTAAATGCCATAATATGTTTATACAGAACACATATACACATCATATTTTTTTTGAATTTATATATAGCTACGTTTATTATGTAAAACGTGTGTGCTTTATGAAATGTTAGCAAAAAATAAAATAATTTTCCGCCCACGTAATCACATTTTTTTTATCCCAAATCAGATCAGAAACAAAAAAAAATTTTCTTCCATGCATCACTTTTTACTATATGTATAGTGTACATGATAACATAATCAATCAGACAGACACCAAATAATATCCACACACAAAAAAAAATCGACTGATGTATGTTGACATTTTTAGAGCTTGTGAGCTTTTTCGTTCTGTAAGTTGGATTTTCCACAACAGTTATTTTCAAAGATAAAGGAGCATATAAATTAAATACCATCTTATGAAGAAAAAAACAAAAATAAATGAAACAAAATAAAGTTTTATTTTTAGGAAAGCTTTTAAGTGAGGTAATACAAAAAAGAAATTAAAAGCTTTAGTTTTGTTTGCTTTTCATCCCTTAAATAAGTCTTCTAGGGGTACGTTTTTATTTTACTTTGTGATTAGTAGTTTGGATATACACACACTTTTACACACATATAAACATAAAAACAAAATAAGAAGAAGGAATTTGTTCACTTTATAGGAAAATGCTCAAATTTCTTTTCATTTTCGTTTTATTTGTTTAAATTGTCAAAAGTTTTTTTTTTCCTCGAGAACATTAAAAACTTTTGTTACGTTTTCCATTTTTTTCGTTTTTGTTTTGTTAATTTAAAACTTTTCGGTACTTTTATCATTCATTTTGTATATATGGAAGAATTAGTTTTCTAAGGATTTTACGATTTTCTTTTTTTTTTTTAATTTTAATGTCAAAGACGTGACGTAATTTTATTTAAAATTTTAGAGAGGTCTGATCAGTACAAATAATTTACAGCACGGTTATGACTGAATACATAATAACAAGGATAAAATTGACCGCAATACAAATAGCATGACGCATCGCTGGTACATCATTAAAAAAACAAAATAATTATTTTCATTTCAACCAATTTGAATTTCCCATTAATTTTTCTCGTGGGTTGTTCTCGTTTCGATTCGAAGTAAATCGATATTTCATTAAAAATCTACTTTAAATCTACCAACACATGTGTGCCGTCACTATGCAGATGTACAACACATACGTATGAAATACTAACGTACATACGGTATATTGTTTCATATACGAGTAGAAGAAGATATTAAATTACGAAAATGTAGGTATGATATGTTACCCGTACCTAAGCATATTGACCCCAAATAAAAAAAAAAAAAGTTTATTAGGTGTTAAATTTTAAATGTGGTGTCAAGAAAATCAACTACATCTATTTGATTAAGGTTTGATTATTTCCGGATCTATTTTTAATGTGTTAGGAGTTTTCAAGTATTTTGCTTTATTAGATTTAAAATGTATACTCTTTAGATAATTTAAACACGATTATGTTGTAGGAAAATGGGGGTGAAAATGTGAAAAGAAAAATTTTCATTCATTAGATGTTTTACAAATTACGTTTACCCGATTATTTGGTTTGAATTTAGTATCTAAACCAATATGTTATGGTTTGATGTAGAGATAGTACTTTTTCAGGTTTTTTAAGTCCCGAAATTTACTTAAAACCTTCTAGGGATATTTGGTTTTTGAGTACATAAAACGACACTGTAAAAAACTGAAGTATGGTTTACCCTATTGGAGAAAAAAATAAAGCCACTAGTGATTAATGATTAAAACAGTTCGAAACAGTAGAATTTGGGGTTTTTAAACTGTCAACAACATAACCTTAAAATATTAGCAATTTAATAAAAGCATCATATAATTTTTTTAATATTAAGGTTTGAGCCGTGTAAGCTTCATTTGCTGGAATTTTTGATTTGCCTATTTGCTTGTAGAAGCATGTGATGAGACTGCCTTAAATGAGAGAAGTTGTCGAGAGTAGTTTCAAAAGTTTAAAAATGGTGAATTTAATGTCGAAGACATTGTGAAAGGCCAAAAGTGTACTGAGCCGAGGGATTTGAAGCATTATTGAGTGGAAATTGATACCTGGAAATGATTCTATTGTAAATTTACATTTACATTAGAAGTGCTTCAAAAAGCAATTTCAAATCGTTCAAATTATTGGTAATGATTCAAAAGCAAGAATATTGGATTCCATATTTACAATGTATCCACTACGATTACCTAAGGTGATGCTACAAAGAAGACCTTCTCATATAACTTTTAAATTGTGTTAAAAGCGCTTGAAAAATTTGTGGTCTTAACAGAATAAATATCGTAAGTACATTTCTGCTCCAGGATCATACTGTGGTACCCAATTTATGTACTCTTAAGGCACAACAAGGAATCATCCAGAGAACATCATTTCAGTTTGAAAACTTCGTATTACATAAAAATAAAAGCTGGCAGTGTGGAAATATAATATTTATTACAATGTATAGCGGTGAAATCCCTCAAGATTATAATTTAATGTAAAACGTTGTTTAAAAAGAGCGCAATAACAGCCCAAATGTCATCCTCACTTACACGCGGTGCACCCTGCTAGGTAACTAATGAGGTTCTGGTGACCGAGACACGGCGGTATAACCGACTATCGAGAATTTAGTAAATTTTGTTCTCAAACCAGACTCACTACCAACTCGTCTTGATCAGTGTGGTAGATGCTCTATGACCAGTAAAACTAACAATGTAAAACTAACAACTACAACTAATTCGGGTAGTTGTACCCTAGGTCGTAACCCCGCTAAGCAGCTGGCCCTCTAACAAGGCTGGCTCAACGGATTCTAAGGTAAGCCAATCATTGTTTAAAAGCTCTCTTAGATAGCTCAACCTATTTGGACAAAAACCCAGAGTGGGATCACCTCCACTATTAGCGAACACCTTGGAAAGGGATAAGGAGATAAATGAGTATCTTGCAATTAGATCAAATGCAGTAATATCTGAGAAAGAAACCTCTAAAAGCTGATGATATGCAATAAATGCAAGATGAGTTAATCAACACAGGTTTCACCCGAACTGAAACAATGAATTGAGCAGCTTCCAACCGGAAGTAGAAATGTTTAACAGGAGGAAAAATATTAGGTTTCAACGGAATAATAAAATCTCAACCGGAGGTAAGAATATAAAACTGGAGAAACAAGTGCCACGGTCACCCCAAGTTATAATATACAATTGCAATAATTATCGAAGTATTAGAAACATAGTGAACAACAATCGGATCGAATTTCAAGCTACAGCTATAAATAGTGGTGATATCAAAATAAATGTCCCAGATGGTGATAGCTATACAAAATTAACAGGACCTCTTAATGAAAACAAAAGAACATGGTATTCCTACGAAAATAGGCTGACAAGATAAACCAAAGGCATTGTTAAGAAACTACATGCTTCATGCAAACCAGAAGAGATAAAAGACTATCTTTTGGAGAAATAATATAAAATTAAAGAGGTTACTCAGCTGCTAAAACGAGGTGACAAAACATCGCTTTCATTATATATGCTATCTTTTGAAAGAACGGAAGACATTAAAAGTATTTATGCAATATTTATGATTTTAACCCCGGTTGATTATATCCAAGTGCAGGAAGGATTTGCCTTCACATTTGACTACTCCTCTTTTTTAATGATAATAAGTGATAAAATAATTACAAATGAAAAGCAGCCAATGATAACAAATAAATATACTAACTGTAAAAATTTTAGGAATTAACTAAATAATAGCATTATTTTAAACACACAACTTTCATCAGAAGAAACATTAGAACAAATGGTGGAAAAGCTCGTCAAAGATATACAGCAAGCAACGTGGGAAAGGTACTTATAACGACGGTGGTGATATCATTATTTTAATTCAGATGTAGATGATGTGCGAAGCAAAGCTCAGTTTCCATCTGATGAGGAATCGTAATAATTTTGTTAAAAATTATTTGTCATCTCATCAGGCCATGGCGACCGAGTGCTATGTGTAAATGCTATTTTACGCTCTATATATATTTATGTACAGTGTACATGTAGCGTTAGCGAATTATATAAATATGCACGAAATATATAAATAATTGATTTTTGTGTTTGTACAAACATGTAAGAGATCCCCGAAAGGAATGGCAACGTACACGAGACCCAATCGTCAAAAATATATTAAATTAATTAACACTTAATTTAAAAATAATTAAATAATATCTACAATCTCTCACTTATGATAAAGATAGTTATTATTCATTGAAAAGCAACCAAATATTTGAAAAGGCCAGTTATGGACATACCACCAATAAAAACAAATAATGGTCTTCTGGCTAAAACCAAAGAAAAAAAAGCAGAAAGATTCGCAGATCACCTCAAACTTACCTTTCACTCCAATTTAACAACAATCGACAAGATATACTGATTGAAAACAATATAACTTTCTTAAGACAGAGAATTCCATTAACTAATGCTAACGAAGAGAAACAAGAAATAAAGAACCATAACTGGAAAGATTTGTAAACTACCCAAAAAAGCTATTAAAAAATGGGACATAATTAATGGTTTCTTCAGATTCCGTTATGTCCCCCTATTTTAGAATACTTCTTCCGATTATGTCCAAACTGTTTTTGAGAGACTATTATTAAAACACATTAAACCAGAAATTGTGAAATCAGGAGCTGTTCCTTCCTATCAGATTGAATTTAGAGAGAAACACTCTTCAATCGATCAAGTATTTAGAATTATAGATTTAATAGAAAAATCCTTAGAAGAACAAAAGATTTGTTCAGCCATATTTCTAGTGATAGCACAGGCATTTGACAAATTCTGGCTAGATGGTTTAATGTTTAAATTGGAAAAAACTCTGCTATTTGAGTATTATGAACTGCTAAAGTCATACTTGAAAAGAAGATACTTTAGACTTAAACTGGAAAGAGCTTACTCCCGCATACGAGCATTATTATGCCTTTATAAACAAGTGCTCAAGCCAGACATATGGCACCAAAACCAGCAATAAACAGATAGTTCCACATAAAGATTCAAAAATAAAGTTTTTAGAGTGATTATAAACGCCCATTTGTACACTCATAGTGACCTTCATAGAAATCTTGGAATAGATACAGTAGCAAGTAAAATAAAGAAAAACACCAGAAAAGGCTCCATCATCACCTTAACATCGAAGTTGTAAGACTACTAATCAAGAGGGTATCATAAGAAGACTCAAGAGACTAAAAATTTTTAAATTACCTGAATGGGGTGCACAATCCAATATCAACCAAAACACCACTTTATGGAAAGAATACATAGGAGTGGCTTTATTTGAAAAAAAAACATTTAAACCTTCAAGTCGTCAATAGTATAGACAGTAAGTTATCTATACAAGTGATATTAAATAGCTCTCGTTTTTATTTTAGAAAAAAAAAACTTGCAAAGACAATACATTTTTTGTTTTTTTTTTGTGTGTTTTCAGTGGCTGTCAGTTTTTCCCGCGTTTACGTTTACACAGCATAAATTACTTGGATTTCAGATTGACTACGTATACTCCGTATAAAGTAGTGAAGTTACTGGTTCGTTAGACTGGATTCAAACCAAAAATAGTGACATCTATCTATTTTGATTTTTGTATTGAGTGGAACTTATATTGTGGAGCTCACTTAAAATATCAAAAATTAAAATGTCAGAAAAATTATGTAGTATTTTCATGTGCAATAATTCCACTCCTGAAGGATTTTGGATGTGTCCTCAGATATATAGGATAAACTGTTACATCAAATGTCTATGATGTTAAATACGCTGCAGTCCCTATCTAATGGCGTCAAAACCTTTATTATTTCTGGCCAAGGGAAATATTAAAGATTCCTTAAAATCAGTTCTAGTACGAAAATATATTCATGTATCAAGGTTTCACAATTTTACGACTACCGATGCTGTAAAAAATATTTACATAATAAACTTCTGTTACCGGAAGCAGAAATTGACTGTCGCTTACTGCAAATCAAGATACCAGCAAATTTAACTTCATCTCGTTTAAAATTGGAATTACTCCTGCGTCATTTAATAAGCTTCTGCATCCAGATATATGGCCTATGGGAGTGTTGATTCGTGAATTTATGGAGAGACCAAAAAGATGAATGCAGCGGTGTTGAGTTAATAAATTCGATACCTAAAAATGATGTTGTAAATAATAATATTAGGCCTAAAACTGATGAAATGTTAGAGGTCTCCATTCAAAAACCAAAATATATTTTTTAGCTGTAATTGAAAATGATTTTGATATTATGTTAACTGAAACTTGGCTTTCTACTGACGTTTTAAACGCGGAATTATTTGGATCCGATTATGTTGTTTTTGGGTATGATCGTGTGGGTTCTCGTGGCGGTGGCGTTCTGGTAGCAATAAAATCTAAATTTACTAGTAAAGTAATTCATATCGTTAACACGGGTGAGTGTGAAGTCGTTTGGGTAAAATGTAAAGCAGTATTTCAACATATTGCAGTTGGTGTTCATTATATTACTCCAACGTCTAATTTAAACCGTTACACAGAACATTGTAATATTATCACGAAAACCGTTGAGGGTTTAGATGATAATACTACTGTATTATTTTTTGGAGACTTTAATTTGCCTCATCCGACTAAGGCACAACATTTAAATGGAATGTTACCTAGTAACTCGTTTTCTATTATCAAATCTCAGTTTATTGATACCATGCCGTCATTAGATTTAACTGAAATTAATAACGTTTTTAATTCTCAAGCGCGCTTAATTAATTTAATTTTTGTTTCTAGTAACTTTTTTGAACTTCAGTATCTTGACTCCTTGAGGAAAGTCAATATTTAGTGAAGAATGATGAACATTACAAGTCTATTTTAATAATTTTAAATTTGGATAGGACTGAGTTTGTTAATACTGGTAAACAGTTGTTTTCCGACTATTATAGGAGTTCCGTTCAGCCAAGAATAAAATGGATCGGTTAAGGAAAAAATTTAAGAAACGTGAATTTAGAAAAATGCGCATCGTAATAAATTTCGTCAGTATATAACTGTGGTTGAAAGTAACATCAAAAGTAATCCTAAATTATTTTGGTCCTACATCAATTCCAAAAGAGAAACTGTTGGATATGCTCGGACATTCAAATTAGTTGCTATGGAGTCTGAATGTGCTGCGGATATTAACACTATGTGCTCGAATTTCTTTTCATCGATTTTTTTATTATCAGCTTAACCCTTCATTGACCAATAATGCTTGCTTTTAATATTTACTTTGGCTACCGAATTTTTTTTAAATATATCTTCAAGTTGAAACCAAATCATAATGCTGGTCCTGACCTAGTCCCTTCAGTTTTATTACGTGGATGTGCTCATTTATTAAAATTACCTCTGGTATTGATATACAATAGATCACTGTCTATTGGGTATTTTCCAGACAGTTGGAAAACTTCGTATGTCATTCAGGTTTTTAAAACTGGTAATCGATCTTTAATTGAGAATTACAGGCCTATTTCAATATTATTTGCTACATTTAAATACCAAAGATATTTGAATGCATGGTTCGTGACTTATTATTTATTGAGTTTGGTAAAATTATTATCCCACAACAGCATGATTTTCTTCCGGGCAGATCAACTGCAACTAATCTCGTTGAACTTGTACATTTTGTAATAAATTCAGTTGAAGATGGTTTGGAAGTTGATGTGGTGCTCACTGACTTTAAAAAAGCATTTGATACTAAATTGCAGAATGTTCGCATTCACTCAAACTTGCTGCTGTGGTTAAAATCTTACTTTTGAGATCGTAAACAGTTTGTTAAGTTCAATGAATGTCTCTCGGGTGAATATAAAACCACATCCAGGGTTCCTCAGGCAGTCATTTAGGTCCGTTGCTATTTCTATTGTTTATCAATGATGTAGATTCCTGTATACTTTCATCTAATTTTTTGCTGTATGTGGATGATATGAAGATATTTATTAAAATTGATAACGCAAGTGATTGTGCACGTCTTCATGATGATTTGGATAAGTTTATTGTGTGGTGTGAACTTAATAAATTGGAGCTTAATGTTGAAAAATGTCGAGTTATGAGCTTCCTTAGAAAGAAAAATCCAATTAAGTTTACATATGCTTATACTTTCAACAAAATCATTATTGATCGAGTTACTGAGTTTAGAGACCTAGGCATTGTTTTTGATGACAGTCTAACATTTATCAACACACTGAAAATATAATAAATACAAATAATGCAATGCTGAGATTTATGTTTAGAACTTGCAAGAATTTTAAAGATGTGACTACATTTTAAACAGTTTATGCCATATTTGTTGAATACTTGTCAATTATATGGAATCCTCAGTATGATATTAGAATTAACCGTCTAGAAAAATTCAGCGCCGATTCACGAGTCGTTTATGTCGTTGCATATTAAAAAATAACGATCATCATGGTAATCGCAAAATATAATAATAAAAAGGTGTTAGATCAATCTAAATCGTATAATTTGTCTTAAGCAACTAAATTAGTTACACGAAGGAAGTTTGAAAAAGCTCTAACCACAAAATTATAATTAGAAATTTAAAAATTTAGCGATTTAAAGAATTACTCAAGAAATTTGTCATATTATACGTAAACATTTTGCTTATATAGACTTTATCCTTTAATAACCCATCTCCTTAATCAAACCAAAAAAAAAAATCAACCCGAAAACATTTTTACACCAGACGTTAGTCCAATTCAATTAAATTACGTTACTCCAACCTTTCGAAAATATGTTTTTAATTTATTAAAAATAAGACCCAACACTTTTAATTTTAATCAAATTAAGGGTTTACCTTGCCACAACCCAAACTGCCCAACAACAACAACAATAACCACAAAAATACCCTTTAAAATTAAAGTTATCAAAAAATGAATATATTTTTAGGGAAAATTAAACCGTTACCGAAAAGCAAGTACAACACCACCAGTAGGGAAATGAGTATACAAAATATTATACAAATTTTTAATTATTTATCGTATTTGGGTTTTTGTAAAAATATTAAAGTGTTTTTTGTAAGTATATTAAAATGTTTGTGAATTTGGAAGGTAATAAATGACGTCACCAACTTAAAACACCAAACTATAGAATAAACGATATTTTAAGCGACTCTTGTTATAATTAAAAAAAATATTATTATTTTTACCTTATTTTTATTAAATAATGAATTTTAATAATTGGCGTAAAATATTAAGATTACATTTTACAAGAAATGGAAGAAATATATAAACAAGCTCTTATATGTAAGTTATTACCAAAATTTATCTTAAAGATTGAATTTTGGAAAAAATTCAATTTACTATCGTTATCAAACTGCAGATATTTAATTTTTGAATATGAAAACCGCGAATCATAACGTGTAAACGTCCTGACTTGTATAACAACTTTTAACTTGTATGCGTCATTAATTTGTACCGTAGAATCGAATTTTTGTGCATGCATTGATCTATCTCAAATTGGATATCGTCGTCCAAGGACTATAGAATTTCGTTTTGAGACAGACAGAATATATATATATATATATATATATATATATATATATATATATATATATATATATATATATATATATATATATATATATATATATGTATATATTTATATGGAAAGTTTGCCCAAATATTAGAATGTGCCATTCTTTTAAATCGCCAAAATATTTTGCCTAACCGCGATTAAATATTGCTGTTATTAACCGTTATAAGTTCCATGCAATACCTATTTCAGCTTGAAATATAAAGCAGATATAAATGTCTAACTCTACTTTTTTCTTAAAGTAATTAACTACGCAAGTTTTGGGGTTCTAGTCAACCCCTTAAATTATAACTGAATAATAACTAAACGATCACATGAAGTAGCTTGAGCTCTACAAGAATAATGGTCAATCTCACAATACTGGAATTTTATTCATTCCAAAATCTACCGAGTGCACTACTATGGCAATATTTTTTTAACTTAATCTCAAAGACATCCCGAATCATTTTTTAAAATTTTTATTTTAAAATTTTTATTTAAAAAACAAGGAATGAGAAAAATGATCTATAAATTCTCATTTTAATGGCAAAATTATAGGCTGAATAAAAGCAGTTTCGTTTCACCTAGAGTGAATATAGAGCGTGACTACCTTGGACTAATTCTGTTGTCTGTTATACCAGAAGGAGAAAATAATAAATTACTTTTTAGAGTGACAAAAACAATCGTTATTGTTTTTTTTTTCTATTTTGTTTTTTATTTTGTTACAATAAAAAAAAAACCATTGTCTTTATTAAAACATTGGTCTTATAAACTAAGCTTCAAATTGAGCAAAACCTTAAAATCAAAATGTTAAATGTATAATTCATCTGAAAGAGCTCAGGTTTTTATTGGAAAGCAGTATACGTATTGCTTTTGAGTATTTGAGTGTTTTTTTTTACCTATGCATTTACATTTTTATGTTAACTGTACGGCCACTATCTTATAAAATGTTAAATGTTAAAAGTCAACTTAAACCTTTAGGGCTACGGTCAGATTAAACGAGGAATTGTACTAATACTCACTGAGAAAAGTTGCAGAACAAATGGTTTGCCATTTGTTTTAATGAACAATGACAACAAACACAAATATTAATTCTTGTTGCGATGTTCAAAATTACTCCAGTACTCTCTGTAAAAAGCTCAGAGTAAGCTGAAACGTGTTATACTGCCATGTCTATAGTGATTCGTGTCCCATATAGAAACTAGACTAAAAGTGATGTAACCAAAATGAGCATATTTGCATATCACCTAAGAAAAGTAAGAATTACTAAAAGATGGAGCAAATACTCCCATAATCCAGTCAACCAAATTTAAGATGCAAAAAATTTAAAAAAATAATTAAGGAATTGACCAAAAAAGGTATCTATTTGATAAGCGGGAAAATACTTGAACGTATTTCTGAAAAATTTATCAAATTAGTAACGTTCATTTTAAATGCTATAATAATGAAAACGGGATGCTTTCCCGTAGCCTAGAAAATTTCACAAATAAACTCTAAACTCTTTTGAAAAATTTTATTTAAAAACTTTAAACCCAATTCTGGGATCACAAAAAAATAATTACGTTTACACCTCGCAAATTTTATCTCCCCACCAGTAAGATTAAATGGCATCGCCCTACCACTGCCAGAAAACGTAAAATACTTAGACTTACACTTAGATAAAAAGCAAACATGAAAAAACTTCACTAAAACAAAACATAAATCATTGATTGCTGTTATTGCTGTTTAAAATGGTATTCAAACCAAAATAGATCTATGGTATTTAGATGTAGGGCTCTGTATAAATTACCTATACATATACCTATAAATAAATATCCTATACATGATGCAATACCACTATACGCATCATATGATGCATAAAATACCTATACCTATACCTATAAATAAAAAAAGATAGAAACTTTGGTAAAACAGAAAAAATCGAAGTTGTAAACATCATCACAAAATAAACATTTATTGGTCCTTCGAGCCGGATATCTCGTTTGTATTTACATATACCAGGTAATCAGTGCCATTTTTTGTTTTGAGTGAACAGTGATAAGTGCAGTGCATCAAAAAGGGGGTCATAATGCCACCAAAGGTAGATGAATTTCTCCGACGCCGCGAAACCACGTTGCAGCAAATCGAAGCGATTCAGACCTACGCCCAGAACTTTACTGACCAAGAAGCCATTGATGATTTTAAATCACGTTTTGACCATATACAATATATAATGAAGGCATTTACAGAAGCAGAGGATGGATTTTTTGCACGAGTTGGAGATTGCGAATCGATGGCTCTTGAATGTGATGAAACATATTATACCACCATTCCTAAATAAAATGCTTTCATACGTGTCAGGCAGCAAACGGCGCCCAACCATGAAGCACCGCTGATGCTCAGTAACGGTTCGCTCCACCAAACAAGTTGTGAAATAAAATTGCCTCGATTAACCATACCAACATTTGATGGCAGTTAAAATGATCCGCTCAAAATGTCTAGAATACAGCAACCAATCAAGCTGAAAAAACATCAGTTTATTTCACTCCAACCACCGTGCAAACCTTCAATTCACAACCACTATTTAACAATTGGCCTTCTACAAACAGCACTAATAGATATTCGAGGA
This sequence comes from Tipula confusa, assembly GCA_963556175.1. Lineage (NCBI taxonomy): Eukaryota > Metazoa > Arthropoda > Insecta > Diptera > Tipulidae > Tipula > Tipula confusa. Next base: position 205,010,404 of record OY744475.1, read on the forward strand.
ACTGATAATATGTTGTATATTTGCAGAGCTTTATTGGGTTCTGGAAGTTGAGCCTCATTCAGCACCGATGCGTGTTTACAGAAGTTGGCTGTACCTCGTAAGAATAATCGAACAATAGTCAAGGATCTAGGATCAACCAAAGTTGGCATTTCCAAAGGTGGCGTGAATCTTGATTGGATGTGATCAATACATATCTTTAATTCTACCAGGTCACATTAAAGGTGTCAAGCCGAACCTTGTAGCCCAAAAAACCAACCTTGGGTGGATAATATCTGGAACAGTGAGTAATAAAAAACCCGTCACATATTACAAACCTTTGCACCTCGATAAATAAAGACAAGACTCTCACCAAATTTTGGGATATGAAAGATATTAAAACTCCCTCACCCCAAACCAGGTAAGAAATTTATTGTGAAAACCATTTTTTAAATACATACAAAAAAAATACGTCGGTAGATACATCGTCGCTTTACCATTCGACACCAATGCTGCGCCACTTGGAGAATCAATAATTAGCTATCAAAAGGCTACAATCCGTAGAGCGCAGACTTGCAAAAGATTTAGACCTAAAAATATAATATATTAGGTTCATGAAAGAATACCATAGGTTAGGACATATGGAACGTATACCCAGCCATGAGATAGATATTCCAACGAATCAGTGTTATTACTTACCAAACCATCTAGCATGCATAGAAACCAGTACCACCATATGTTGTGAAAACAGACATGGAAAAGTTTGTACTTCATTCTTATCCATCCGAGTGTTAAAACAAATTGTCGATGAAAACCAACAAGATTTTTATGTTGATGAACTAATGACCGGAGCGAATACATTAGAACAACTCGTCACCGCACAAAATTAAATATTCCTTGCATTGAGATCGGCCGGATTCAATCTCCGAAAATTGCTATCCAACTGCGTACCGAATGATGAAACCTTGACCACCGAAAGCAGAAAGATGATTGAAAATGACAAGGAATCACAATTGTTAAAGGTTCTAGGTATTTATTGGAACACAAAATTTGATTTCTTTACTTTCAGAGTGACGTTGAAGGAAAACCCAGCATACACAAAACGAGGATTGTTTTCAAAAGCTTCTATGCTGTTCGACCCTCATGGTTGGCTCGCCCCTATAACGATCTTCGTTAAAATAATATTCCAAAGAACATGGGCAAAATGTCTTGATTGGGATGATCCACTGCCACAAGATATCTTAGATGATTGGAAAAATTTTCGAAATCATGGCTCAAATTAACATCTAAACCTTTAAGTTTGATTGAGTTCTCAGATGCATCAAAAAATGCCTATGTTGCCGTTATATACACTGCTTGTATACCAATGAAAGTGATAGAATGGAAATAATGGAAGTGACGATGATTTCAGCCTAAACGAAAGTTGCACCAGCGCAGAAACCAAAAGTTCACTTCATGTTTTTATAGGTAATCGTGTTTCGCAAATTGTTACACATTTCGCCAGGAATTATTGGTACCATATGCACAAAAACAATTTACCTTGAATTAGCTGGAGATCAATCAACCGATTCGTTTGTTACCGCATTTCGTCGTTTTATATCACGCCATGGCCTTTGTCGTGAAATTTGAAGCGACAATGGGTCAAATTTCATAGGAACGAAAAACAATCTCAATGAGCTCTTCAAAATCGTAAATGACACTGAGATTTCAAATTTTCTTTCCCTAGATAAAATCATCTGGAAGTTCAATCGACCAGCCGGTTTCCATTTTGGCGGAATTTGACGAAGCAGCGGTGAAGTCTACAAAATATCACCTAAAACGAACATTATCGGTAGCGTTACTCATATATGAGGAAATGAGCACATTGCTGGCACATATTGAATCTACCCTCAATTCTCGACCGATTTGTATCAGTGCAGACGACGATATTAATCCGTTGACAACGGCGCATTTTTTTATTGGCTATTCATACACATATATGCCTGATCCAGACATCAGCCATATCAAAATGAACCACCTATCGAGATGGCAATACCTATACAGAGACTGCGACATGAATTGTGGAAAAAATGGCATTAAAATTATTTAACATCACCTCAAAGCAATCAAAACTTAAGCAATCAACATTGACGAGTTATCACATTACATCCAGGAGCAAACAACATTGTACGTATTGTCACCTTGAAGACTTCATCTGGAATTTTAAAACGACCAGTCATTAAATTACCGATATTACTGATCAGCGAATAATATTTATGCACCTTTTGTAGCCGGAGGTTATAAATTACCTATACAATTATCTATTAATAAATTATACCTATCCATGATGAATAAATTATCTATACCTATACCTATAAATAAAAAAAAAAATAGAAACTTTAGTAAAAAAGAAATTCTGCATTTTTCATCATTACAATATAAACAGGCTTCTCTTGTGCTTTCAATATAGTAAAGCTACAACGAATGCAAACAAGAATTTTACTTATAAGATCCTCAGTGTGTCGATCGTGATATATGCTTTGGATACGCATATTCCATGTATATGCGTATCCAAAGTATACATCACGATCGACATACTGAAAAAGCAGCAGAGCCAATTTAACAGTACAGCAAAAAGTACCAGCTAAAACTGGAACAACATTCCAATAAATTAGCCAGAGAAATAATAAGAAGGCTTACATATTGGTGCCTTTTGATTGAGGTTAACATTTTTTTCGGTTTATGATTAATTTTAAAATAATATAACTTGTAACTCATTAAAATTAAAATAAACCGACTAATACAAAATGCAACTTATTTATACACATGCACATCATTATAGTACTTGTATATCAAATTTACCTAACGTGAATTAACACTTGACCTGTTTTAAAATACAAAACTATATATATACCAAACCAATCATTAAAAATCATTTTTATCAAATTGACTTGAAAACAGAGTAACGAAACACTGTAATGCAATTTCCCCGCATTTATATTCAAATTATCCAACATGAATAGTGGAAAAAGAAAATTGGTATTTGCTGTAATAACAACATTAGGTGGTTTCTAATTTGTTTTTTTTTTTTTTTTTCTAACAAAACCAAAGAACACACCACATTTTAATTTATATACATACTCGTATACAAAATAAAAATTTAAAACCTGGTACTTTGGTAAAATTAAATTAATTAGAAAAAACATTATATTTATTTTCACAAACAATTTCGGAACAATTAAGTTAATTTGCCATGAACATAAATACACAATTGCATGCAACAGTACCACACAATACAGTAACTGTACAGCATATGTTGCATGGAGCTTTCACAATTCTACATACGTATATAAAATGTCATTTACATATAATTGTCAATATTTTTTACTAATTTTTAGTTAATAACACACAAACATATACATACATATATAAAATGAAAAACAATTTTCTTTAATAACTTAATTGAAAAAATCATGTATATGGGTGCAGTATTAAAACTATACCGAGCTTAAATAATGAAAAACTTTTTAAGTGAAAACTTTTCGTAAAACTTTTATTATTTTCGAAATGATAAATTACGTAACCCGATTTACATATACTCTAGAATATTATAAAAATTTATTTTATTGTAACCATAAATTATGTATTTCTGTATGTGTTTGTGTAATTTTCATTACAGATGGAAATTTTTAATTATCTTGGATACTCTGAAAGAGTTAGTTTTATGGAAAATAATTTTTAAATGTGAAATACAAGAAGATTTATGTTTCGGTCTTTTTATTTTATTATGTAAGGTTTAAAATTTTTCTTTAGGAAAATTATTTGTTTGTTTTGCAGTTTGACAAGAAAAGAGTCGTAAGCAACAAGGTAAATTTATTTTTTATGTCTTGAACATTATATAATCAACATGTTCGTTAATAACATCGTAAACGTAAAAAATGTTGCACTAGGTAACACGGAGTGCGTTGGTTGTACAAGCTGCTTGTATCATGGGTAAAGCCACACATATAACCACTGATCGAACAGAGTAGGCTTTTATTTGCAGTGTCTTCGTGGAATAAACCAGTCACCGTAATCAATAATCAGCGCGCATGCCTGAGTGCATTTTGCAAAATTTATATGGGTATAAGACACCCAGAACAAAACAATCTTTGACGGCTGAAGCGGATAATCATCGTTTTGAAAAATGGCATTGAAAAAAAGCAGAGGCCTAAAAGAAAAGAAAAACAAAATTATCACTAGAATATATTAGGCAAGCAGCATCCACCACGACTAACGATAAAAGTCAGCAATATGAAAAACTAAAACTCCCTCATATATTGGACCTGGACATTTTTAGCGGGTAATACAACCACACAGTGCAATAAATATCCTTTATCCAGATATAGAATTTGCAATCCGGATATCTGAATTTTCGGATTATTCGACTTATTTTAGCTTTGCGACTATCCGGATCAAAATTAATTTTATACATTAAGAAGTGTAGTTTTGGAAAAAAATGGTGAAAGTAGTTCTCCATACCGAGCATTTGCTGACTGGATTTAATTGAAGTAGAAATTGAGAATTCTCTGGTTGTTTTGATTCATTTTACTGATGTTGAAATCCCATCAGGAGTAATCTTGTGGCTGAGGAAGTCAAGATTAGTTGCGCCAAAAACACACTTGGTGGTTTTGATGTGAACATGAATCTCCACTAATTTTTGGAAGAATGTCGTCAATATAGACAAAATCAAAGTCAAATTCTCGAACAACTTTGTTAATGAATCGCTAAAACGTTTTGGGGTATTGTGTAGATCGCAATGAACAACTTTAGATGCAACTGGGATAATATTGTATGCTATGACAATATTTATTTTGGAGAACTCAGTGCATCCATTTAAATTCATTGAAAAAATTTGGATGTTAGGTATAGGATTGCTGTCAGGTGTTATGAATGTATTAAGTCGATAGTCCCCACTAGGCCCATATTTGTAATGGTCAAGATACTGTTGATGAAGAAGGACGAAATACTCTTAATTCTACCATATATGTTAAAATTCAATGAATGCCACTGGCTGTGACGCACCTGAACTAGTCATCGTGGTTGTGAAACTGGAAGACGGTCTTTATGATAACTATGTGATAGTTCGTTTGTTTTTAAGATCAATAAGATGTTCGTATTTGCTTAAGGAATTAGCGCCAATAATTGGACGATTCATTGTTGCTAAGGTGAAAGCATTAGTGAAAGTTCTCTGAAGTCCAATATCTATACCATGAGCACTTTTCTTCCGTATGTATTTATAGTTGAGCCATTGGCGGTTGATAAAGCTAAATCGGCATTTCTATTAAAAACGGTACATATGATATTTATAATTATTTGTTAGGATGACCGAAACGTCAGTGAAGACATTTATAGTTACATCGTTTGTTCGTTCGTTCTGTAAAATTATTTCCATGATTTTATGGTGGATGAAAAAATTGCTGAACGATTCAAATCAGTTAACATATGTGGTGATGATTATGAGATTATATTGTGATTATGTGCTCTTGTGACAAAGTACTGAAGAAATATACGTCATTTTCGGGTGATATGATTGGTTTAAAAAAATTCACTATTCACGAACAAATGAACACAACCATAAAAGCACCTTCATAAGTGAATAAGAGTGATGTTGAATCTCGACCCGATTGCTAAGTCGTTTTTTGGATTGAATTGCTAGTTCAAACTAAATTTGAAGCCTGATGGTCTTGTAACATTGAAATTGCATGGATTGATGCATTTTAAGGGCATTGTTGCCAAAAGATGCGTTGAACCAACAATGGTTCTGCTGGTGGTTCTTACTATTAATAGAGCTGCATGACTGATTGCGATTTCAGGTACGAGAATTGGAACGTCGAGATTTTGATTGGCATAGTCTACCAGAGAGGTAAGCCGTATGCTGTATAGTACGCTATATGCCGCTATTTGAGCACCTGATGCTATAAGTTTAACTTTGCTAAATCTTTTGCTGTCAACTACTCTGGCTGACCGAGCATTGCAATTTTAATAATTTTTTAAATTTCCTGATCTATAGTGCCCATACTGTTTTCGTCGGGAATTGTTTGCCTGACAGAAAATTTTGGTGTCTTTGTAGGTTGGATGGGCGTCTCACCCATGTTGTCTCCCGAAAGTAAGGTTTTGAGGCGCTTCTCATTTGATGATACCAACTAGTCCAGTGAGGCGGTTTTGATTGTCACGTACAAATTATTTTCGGGTGATTCCACGGAAATGTGAGCGACAATTACGTTTAAGTTTGGTGATGAAGCAGCCATCACTATGCTAAATTTTTCCACGTCGCTATAATTTTTTTAATTTTGAGCATTAGTTTGGTGATATTGAACCAAGTGTGCGGGTTATTAGTCCAGAATGGAAACGAAAAGTAGTCAAAAAGTGTTTTAATGGCATGTCTCCTTCTCAACAGGCTGCTGTATGCAGATCAAAATATAAATACGAGAAATGTCATCAACAGCGCACCCCCATTTGGCTTTGCACCCCGAAGAAGGGTAAGCATCAAGCAGTGAAGCCACCATAAGTGGTAATATCCTGAAAATTCCGGAAGTTAGTGCAGCGATGGCATTGTAGTGAATACGACAGCTACACCTACTTTCCAAAATAATGATAGGCAATATATGGTAGCAATTCCATTTAAGAAAAATGTAGCTCAACTCGGTAATTTAGTACATGCTGCCAAACGAAGATTTTTGGCATTGGACCGGAACCTAATACAATCGCAAGCTAATACATCGCTTAAAGAGGAATATTCAAGTTTTATAAATTAATATATAGGTTTGGGCTAGTTAGAACTCATAAGAGCGGCAGATCATGCTATAAATGATTCAAGATGCTTTTAGTCGCCCAATCATTGTGTGCAAAAGAAATCTAGTAAAACAACCAAACTGCGAATGGTGTTTGATGGTTCGGCAATGTCTTCCACTGTAGTTTCCGTAAATGAAACAATGCGGGTGACCATACAGTCAACTTTATGGGCAATTTTCATGAGATTCCGAAACCACAAAAAAGCATTAGTCGGTGACATTGAGAAAATTTACAATCAAGTTTTGGTTTGCGAAGGCGCAATTTCAGCAAATTCTGTGGCGAAGTGGTGTCTGATGAGCGTATAGTCTAAATACTGTCACTTTCGGGCACCAAACACCTTATGACAATCATCAGGATAAGGAACCATCAGGATATGGTTCCACGCATTTGAAATGATTTTTGTGTGGATGATTTTATCCCAGAAACGGATACGGTGGAACAAGCGCAGCATCTAAAATTAAAAATAAGTGAAGTATTACTAAATGGAGGGTTTAATTTGAGAAAGTGGAAGTCTAATGCATCGGATATTACAGTATTAGGCCTTCAAATATTAGGCCTTCAATGGAACTCTTTGAAGATGTATTTACGTTCAAACTAACTTTAGAGACCAAAAGTGAGCCAACAAAATGGCGTGTGATATCTGAGTCCACCAGGATTTAGGTCCTCTTGGAGGTTTTCTCCATCCATCATCTTAATAAAAATAGTTTTTGAAGCCTTGTGGTTAATGAAGCAGGGCTGGGATGATTTATTACCAGACAAAGTAGCAAGCGCTAAACTTCTGATGCTAGTAAAAGAAACAGTAAAGCAGCCAGTGAAATGTTATGGGTGGACGGACTCTATAATTGTATTGATGTGGCTATCAAGTCATCCATCAAGATGGAAAACCTTTGAGGCGAATCGTATATGTCCAAGATTTTAGCTCAGCTACCACGAATGTGTTAGAAACAGGTAATATCTCAAAATAATCCAGCAGATTGAGCTTCAGGAAAATAACTTCCATCGCAACTGATTAAATTAAACCAATTGTAGAATGGTCCAGAATGGTTGAGAGGTACTAACTATGGTTTTTCTTCTCAAGATCCCATTCCGGACAACATTGAGCATTTGTTGCTTAATGTTGTTTGGCATAAAATTTAAGTTTTCTTACCCCAAAGGAAATCTGATCGGCCAGTGACATCATCATTAAGTATACACAGAAAGAATCATTTGCTGAAGAACTCGATCGCCCAAAGTCCAGAAAATCTATTATAAATGAAAGTGTCATCCTTTGTTTGGTACCATTCGTAGATGCGAATTTTAGTTTAGGCCAAACAAGGTAGGCTAAAATATTTAGATTGCCAATATGAATAGAAACATCCAAAATACTGCTAAAAGGTCACGCGTTAAGCCGAATGGTGATAAAACACATGACTAGTTAGAAATTCTGGAAAGTGGAAGGCAAAACCACTGTCAGAAAAATTGTGAACAAGTGCGTAATATAGTTAGTGGGGATCTCCTGCAATAGTAAGAATAAGAGCTGCTAGGCAATTTACTTTGTGTGGCATATATTATGCGGGGTCTATACCAACAGCCTCGGAAACAGGAAGAGGGGCCAGATTAACAAAAGGATATATAGCCTTATATATATTTTGTATCTTGACTAAGACTATGCACACCGAAGTTGTGTATGATTTGTCCAATGATGCTTATATATCATCCCTAAAACATAAATCATCGCGATACGAGGGCGCCGGTTAATATCTACAGTGGCAACAGTTTTATTTTTATTGGAGCCAGAATAAAGCTGAATGAAGGATATCAGATAATTTCAAATAATAACCATAATTCTATCGTTGCAGAATTTTTAACAAAAGGCGAGGTACCCAGTGAAATTATAAATTTACACTGCAAAATCTAGCTTTAGAGAGATACCACAACAATATTTTGAACCCCTGCTTTATTTGAACCAGTGAAATTACCAACGAAAACTACCCCAGTTCAATTGGGGTTGCCATTTCTGAGGCTAATAGTCCCGCTGGTGAGATAACTTCTATCAGTTTATACTTTCACTTGTAGTTTGGCATGATATTTTGATTGAAATTTTGATGCGCTAAATCTAGGCATTATCAAAACTGTCAAAATTATGCCACAATCGAATCCAGAAAACACATGATGGTAAGACTATCGAAACTATAAAAATTTGCTACATTTATCAAAGCTGTGAAAATGGTTCACACTCTACAATTTTAAAATCCAGGAAACTCATCATGGTAAATCTAGTAATACTGTCAACATTAGCTACAATCGTTAATTTTCAAAATCAGGAAAAGCCAAATTGATGTTTATTCACTCGATTTTGAGGAGAAACTTAAGTTATCTAAAAAAAAACTTTAAGTACAATATTGAGAGGGTTACTAAGTAATTTTATAGATAACTTAAATTTGTATGTATAAATTCCTTGGAGTAATTAATACACACTGGACTATTTGATTATATTTTAAATATCGATCAACCTATTTTCGTCTAAATAATTGACAAACTGGATAAACTACATCCTGCGCGTTCAATATAAAATACAATCATGTAAAATGGAATTAACCATTCAACCGATTCAATATTCCAGTTAAAGCGATATCTTTCGGTTAAACAATTTTACCGCGCTATCTTACTCAAATCGATCGTTAACCTTTATCCATTAAAAATAAAATGTTTATAAATTCGTATCATCGACCAAAAAAAGGTTGAAGGGCAATTACGTCTTGGTTCTTTAAGGCTATATGTATAAAAATATATTATATTGTAAAAAGACTATAGCTATAGAAGCTAAAACAAAACGCAAATTAAATAACATCACGCAATATTGAACTAAATCAATCGAAATTTGCTATCAGTATATCAATTTACCTATTAGGATATATATATATATATATATATATATATATATATATATATATATATATATATATATATATATATATATATATATATATAAACCGCACATAAATATACATGTATCTAAAATCAATTAATAACGATGACATCAATAATGGTTCCGAAATATTTTGTTTATATATAAAATAAAATAAAGTTCAGTTTATATAAATAAAAGTATCCACTTACAATCAATTATCGACCAATAATAAGTTAAATATTCCTTTTTTGGTGAATTCGCTACAAATGTGAACGTAAATCACAGAAACGAAAGTTCTATATATCCAAAATAAATACGAACGAACAATTTTCACTGAACTAAATATTGAATTTCACCTCTAATTGAAATATATAAATATATATATATATATATATATATATATATATATATATATATATATATATATATAATTTATATATATAATTTATATATATATATATATATATATATATATATATATATATATATATATATATATATATATATATATATAACAAAATAAATCACTAGACTTAAAAATTATATTTTTACTAAATAAATAACACCATAAACACTCACACACAAATACACTATTATAATTTATTTAATCTGAGCTTTCCATTAGTTTTCTTTGGACATTTATTTTTTTAAGCTCATCTTCACATACAATATACTAAACACACACCAATATATTGATTGACAACACAGTACACAAACACTATATTTATCACTATAATTAACTTTTTTTTTTTTAGATTACCTAATATTTAATCATAAATTATTTTAATTATTAAAATTATTTCATTTATAATTTCACTTAATTAATTAAAAGCTAAATAAATTTATTTGTTTTTATTTATATGTATTTGTCAACAGCAATGCATATTTTAATTTAGCCTTGATATGATACAAATAAAAATGAAAAATAAAAATGGGATTTTCGGCACTAACACAAAACCTGTTCTACTGTTAAATCAATAAACTTAAAGCTTGAATGACAATTAATCGATAGGAACGTTCAAAAAACGCACCACATTTTTGCTTATCATGCACAATTATTTTTTTTTACACACACGCGCGATTTCACTTAAAATGTCTATGCGACACACACGCCACTCGACTATACCACCTTTAATTTATATAGTGTTGTGTAATAAAAATATTTTTCAACCTTGCGAATCCACAAAATAAAATAAAATTGTAACGGATCCTAGTATGATTTTACGAATAACGACACAATATATAGATTTAGATTTATCCACGGCGGCAACTAAATGAAGACTGAACGTACCGTAATCAAAATAAATTTAAAAAAAATATATGTGTATATATATATATATATATATATACGGTAACGGAACAACAGCAGTGGAGAAAATATTTTTCTCTCTATGTGTTTTATGGTATGGTTTTTGACTATAAAATCGTGCTTAAGAGAAATTAATGTGACTCTCAATGTTGGGGAAGTTTTTTTGGGTTTGTTTTTTTTTTTACGGAAAATTGCTCAAAGCAGATTGTTATTTGTTTTTTTTTTTTTTTTAATTTTACAAAAACAATTTTAAAAATTATTTTTCGAAGAAATATTTTTGTTTTAGGAATAACTTCAAGCTTTTAAGAATGAAAACAAAAATTATTCTAACACGAAAAATGTAATTGGTTTTCCGGTGTGTTCGTTTTAATGGATTTGATTTACGCATAGGCAATTAAATTTTTTTTTTATTATAATTAGTTTTCCAAAATATTTGAGTATAGAAATGTTGTTTTGACTATGTGGCTGTAAAGTAGAGTTTAAGTCAAAATAATAGAAATTGTCTTGTGCACAATTTTTACTAGTTCTCCTGTAATAAAACAGAAAAATGTAGGACGGCTTCAAAACACAGATCCGCGCAAGCCAATTGACATCTCCAAAATGGTTTATTATTCGGTTATCAATTTTATTTAGTTAGCAAGAAGTTGATTGTCTGTCAACTTGTATATGTACATGTGGTATCATATTGTTGACACAAAATTGTTGTTTACAGTAACGAAGTTTCCAGCAGCGTTATCGAAGAACCCAATTACTACACGACTTTAAAATCCACACCAAATTGTTACTCATTAATAAAAAACTATTAATTCTTTTGTAAAATAAAAATACAAAAATTTAAAAAAAAATAAAAACTACAATTATACCAAATGAGAAATCTATAGTCATTTCTTTTACCTATGGTTACATTTAGTCAAATTAAATTTTTCGAATGATGTTTTCTTTTGAGTGATTTAATTCTGGAACTGTAAATATTAGATTTATTCTATAAAATGGTTGTAAATTGAATAAAAATGACTGATTTTGGAAACTAACTATACTATCTTTCGGCGGAGCATATAACTAGGGTGGTGGACCAACTAGGGTGGTGGACTAGGGTGGCTCGCCAATTTCTAAGGATTCTGAAGAGCAGAGAGGAAATGAAATATTCCCCGCGGACTAAACACCAAATGCAATGAATACACACCGCAAGGAAACATTACCTCAGATGGACAGCTAGGCAACTGTTCTGGGTAATTCTGAGAATTCCGCAACGGTGACAGCATTGATAGGGACCATGGTCAGGCGTATAATCACACACGCAAAATTGCAATAGGGAGCCCACTGATGTTTAAAGTGTCTTAGGAAACCGCATTTAAAAAAACTGCAGCATATAAGAGCGAACCTGTGAAGAGTATTTACTGTGGTAATCATCACGTAGAAAACTACCTTGACTGCGAAGTAGCCAAAGACCAGATAGTAATGAGGGACTACAAAAAAATCAAATATCCAAAGTAAAAGAAGGCAAAACATATGTACAATTGGCTAGGCAGAAGGAAGAGACAAGACATCACCGAGTCATAAAAATCCATGTCATAATGAACGAAAAAAAAGTCTCTAGACTCATCGTTAAAGAATACTTCGATGACCAAATGCCAAGACATACAAATAAGCAAAACGAAAAGTAAAACTAGAGATAAGTCATTGACTACTTTAATTCTAATTCATACAAACTGACCTTCTGAACCATCCGGATTTATATATATATATATATATATATATATATATATATATATATATATATATATATATATATATATATATATATATATATATATATATATATATAATATATATATATATATTTATATATATATAAATATATTTATATATATATATATATATATATATATATATATATATATATATATATATATATATATATATATATATATATATATATATATATATATATGTTATATATATTTATATGTATATATTTATATATATATATTTATATATATATATATATATATTATATATATATATATATATATATATATATATATATATATATATATATATATATACATATATATATATATATATATATATATATATATATATATATATAAATAAATATATATATATTAATATATATATATATATATATATATATATATATATATATATATATATATAATATATTTATATATATATATATATATATATATATATATATATATATATATATATATATATATATATATATATATATATATATATATATATATATGTATATATATATATATATATATATATATATATATATATATATATATATATATATATATAAAGGAGTATCTCCTGAGTTTTATCAGAATTTAATGCTCGGGTCTAAGAATAACATATACATCAAAATCTACTTTTATTTATGTTGTTGATGACCTGAGCTTGTTAATAGGCAAGGGAATGTATTCTAACCTTTTCAACCATTGGGTAAATGTCACGATCACATTACCAACCACCATTAAAATATATTTAACCTTGAAATAGTATGAAGATAACGGCTGCTTATTTGAAAAAATCTCTTTGCTTAAACAGAAAAAAATTAAAATGGAATCAACAAAATATTTGAAGGGAGATATACAGTTTGCCCTAAAATCTACACGACCGATATTGGTTAAAAAGTTGTGTAAAAGAACACCAAACAAATTATAAGCCTCGTGGTGTTATTAATTTTCTGAAAATGGATAAACTGGTCTGTGTCTTAGCCATACTCATAGTTCAAACAGCCCAATTTTAGTACAATTTCGTCTAGTTAGTAACTTTTAATTATTGTGATTGTTCGTATGGGGCATACTGTTATTGTATTTGAAAAATATTTTAACAGTTATGCAATTTAAATAATGAAGAGAGTAAATTTATAATCGAGAAACCGAAATACCGGTTTGTATCATTTAATTTGAAATTGAGAGATTTGGACTAAAATATAATTAGTTGTAATTTTTTTTTCGATTTATATTATTTTGAAATCAGTACTTTTTTCGTGTATAATAATTTAAGTACTGTTATTCATATCTCAGTATTATTAATTACTGCAATATTTCTACAAAATCATATTTTTGTCATTTAAAATAATGATAACAACGGGACCCAGAATCATTTTCTTATTAACTTTTTTGATCCCAATTTTACTTATCGACCATATCGTCAGTGGTATACATTTTTAAGGTTATTAGACTGTAAATGGAAATAGCTGAAGTTGGACCTTACGTATGGGAAAAAGTTTTAATGATTTTTCCAGCTTTAAAAATTGGACAACAAGTATATTAAGTCTTTGTAATGGTTTTAATTTACGACTGTTTAGCTTTCTTAAGTAACCCGGTGTAAAATAAAACACATGTAAGCCCTGCAAATATTAGGCAGTACGTAAAATTCAATGCTTTTGTCAAAATTGTTTATTTTGCTTATTAATTCTAACATGATAACAGAGTTAATTGTACCAATTATACTGGTAGCTTGTATTCGACTTTAAGACAACATTGTGACTACGTTACTGTCATTTTGCATAAACTCACATATTTTTAAGGTACTCCTAGACCTCGCAAAGCAAACCATATGCTATCTCGATGGATTGAGTCATAGGCTTGTTGGAAATCCTAGAACACGTGATGTACGGCAAGAGCGTTTTCTAAAGTAATAGTTAGAGATAATCATATTCAGCGAAAAAAACTTGATCAGTGACTGACCGATTTGGACAAAATCATTCTAGGTAGTAGTACCCTACAATTTTCTGCAACACACAGTCGAAAAGTAAGTTTTGTTTTTCTGTGAACCCTGCTTGTATGAAAACTTCCATCTTAGCATTACAGTGACCAATTAATGATCTTTGCCTACATATTTGGCAACCAAACGATTTTATCTCACATACTGGGTGACGTGAAATCTTCCCTTAGAAATTAATACATGGTCCAAGTAAATATTTTATGAGGAAAGGATGTGCTAGCCACTATGAGGTCGTGGACGAATTTTTTTACAAAATTCGTCATTCTTACCCGTTATCAGTCGTGACTCTGGTATGGATCCCATCATATCATTAACATTTTTGTAAACTGAGTTATCTATGGGTTGGCTTGCTTTCTTTGCGAATCCATACTTATTTGAGTTTTTAGATTTTTGTAAGTTACAGCCCCCGGCTGATGGAACCCAAAATCAATAGCAAAAATCGAAGGCTAACAACCATTATGTGTTTTCTGAATTTTGTGAATTTTTAATTGTGACAAAATTTTCACTACTTTGATAGACTTTTATACAATTACCAAAAGCTGAGAAAATGTTGTTACACTCGAAAAATTTCAAAATCCAGAAGATACAAAATGGCTAACCAATCAAAGCAGGAAAAATTAAGCCTCAATATTAATCCGTTACCTAAAAAGCAAATAACACAGGGAGCTTTATCAAGAGCTTGTGGATCAAGTAAAGATTTAAGAAAAATCAAGATGTAATGTCTATTTTTGGGAAGAAAAGCTGAAAAATTAAAATTTAAAATTGGGTGAACTGCCATAAGACTGTTCGGATTTAATCCCACGAATTTTTTAACTGAAGTTGAAGTTTTTGATGAATGATGCTGATGTACTGCTTTCGAGTTCCCTGTAGATATTTAAAAGAGAGGACTTTACATGCTCAAATTTTAACAAAGCTGTACGAGAAGAACTAATTCAAGATACCTGAACAAATTTATCAAAATATGATTGACGCAATTCCTAACATGAAACATAATCCATGGCTATATAAGAAATTGTCACACGATGCACCATATATGGAGGATTGACAATGTAAGAAGAATGGCAGCCATGAAAGAATATCGCTTCAAGCTCGTTGCGCTCCAAGAAACTTGATGACCAAATAGTGGAAACAATTTCTGTTGCTTTACAGTTGAGAAAATCTTGGCCATCTTGGTGTTGGTTTTCTTTTTGGGCCTCAGATGAAAAAGGTTGTTTTGGATTTCAAAGCAGTCAATACCCACATGTGTAAGCTATAGATTTATGCATGGGACTGGCATATCTTTCAACCATTTTTATTCATTGGCTCGCTGATGAAAACCATCCTAAATATAAAACTACAACAATTCGTTAAAGTAATGATTGGCAACTTTAATGCTTCAGCCGGCAAAAATCAGACTGGCTTATGTAAAATAAATGTCCGTGTTCTAGAAAAATGGACAAAACTGCAGCGAGCTGGAAATAAAGTGCTCGCATGTGTACTGTTGGATTGAAGGTTCAAGAAAGTTTCGATCATCGATTTATACTACTTTATGTGCCAGGCGCTACTAGTTTTACTTGTTTAGATCAGTTAATGGTATCAAACATAAAACATGTAGAAAGGTTGTATTTTATCGCATTCTAGTATAATTTGGGAAAAATTCGTATGTATTGCGACCCGACAAGCTCATTTAACCTAAGAAAAAAATAGCAGAATTAGATGCTGAAGTTCACCAAGAATGGCAGAAGATAACTGTATAAGTTTTTATTTTTATTTATTAATATAAATATGCAACAATATACAACCTATGTTACATAGTCCATCTATGAAAAAAATAATCTGCTGGATTTCCAATTGCTACCGCAACATTTCGTGATATTTAATTTTGATTATTTTGACAGCAACCCTAACCCAGAAATAATAATTGAATTGCACTATTTGCTGCACTTGAGATATTAGTTGAGATCCCGGTGGCAATATGGAAGGAAGAAACGATATCATGCCTATAGTTTCAATCAAATTATTGGTTAAGCTTGCAAAGTTTTAGATCTCACATGGTCACTCGGGTAATATGCACAAGAGAAAAGCGTTCAAAATTTATTAAACTTTCATATTTTTAAAATTTTCTGCACGAATATTCTGAAATAAAAATCATAATGGCTAAAGATCCTCAAGGAAGTGTTTTCCGAACGCTTTTTGTTTTGTAATATTAAAACGAAAATTAAGAACTACGTCTCAAACATCATAAATTGTTGTCACTCCTAAAAATCTACTAGTAACAAATTTTAAAACCCACCTGTACTTAATAAATTCGGTCCTGCTTTAAACATATCCAGGCACAGTCAAAAATATAAGTGCTTAAACTCTTAAACGCGAAAAAAGTACCTTATCCAAAATAAGTTACGAGCACAAATAATTACATAAAGGTCGGTAGTCACGTACAATTAATTTGCGCAATATTCTTATGTGATATGTCATGGTTTGCGCAATATATTGCGTATTATTTTTCAGTTGTTTAAATTAATACATTAACGAAAGATTTACGAAACATTTGGAAAATAATCGCGCAGTTTTAATTGTATAATATAATTGCACATGAATACCTACCTTTATTTATTTTAATCCAAATCTCTCAATTTCAAATTAAATGATACATGCGAACTGGTTTTTTGGTATCTCGATTATAAATTTTCTCTCTTTTACAAAACCGTTAAAAAATGTTTCAAATACAACAACTTACAGTACGTCACGCAATTTCAGTTAAAAAAAACTTTCGTTAACATACAAAAATCGTAAATGAAATTAGGCTGCTGTAAATTATGAGTATAGGCAGAGGCCCAGAAATACGAGCATTTTTTCCTTTTTCAGAAAATATATACCAGATCTACATTTATTAATAGTTTGGTTTAACATAATTTCTTCAACCAAAAAGTATCCTTTCTGTCACACTGTATATCTCTTTTAAAAAATTTTTTGATCCCGTTACAACCATTGTTTGAACGTAGATAAACAGTTTTTCGTGTTGGAAATATTTGAATACCGGTAGTTAAATTTATACGGTGTTAAATTTAAAATAAAAAAGTAGTCCATTTTGATTAGCGTTAATATTTGGTGGAAAATGTGATAATGATGCCATTACAATCCGCGTTTTACTCAGGATCGAGTAGGTGGAAAAAATAACTGTTGCACATGATATTATTTTTTTGACCCAAATTTTGATCAGCTGTTGGCTCGGCTGCTTTTTACATTAGTACAAGTGGTGGTATTATTTTGTGTTATTGATATAATCAGGTGAGTTTTTTTTACATTAAAAATCCGTCAAAGTTTTCCGTTGATGTTTTGGTGCTTGATTTTGTTCTTATCTTGATGTTTCTTTCTTAGAAATAATCGATGTTTTTAGTATTTTTTCCACCTTTAAATAAATTTCTAGCGTTTGCTCAATTAGATATTTCTTCTAGCCGGTATAGTCACAAGTTCTAGAAATCAAGTTCACAATCTTTAAAGGTTTTATTATTACAAAATCATTTTGAAAAATTCAACACTAAACTTTTCAAAAACCAAACCGTTTGTTTTTGTTCTTTTATTTTAACCACAAATTCTTATATTTAAACCAAATACTGAAGATTTGGTTGATTTAACATTAAAGAGATTTTGGTGAAATGCAAACTTGGTTAAAAATTAAAATATTGGAACAATTAAGGTAAGTCTTTTAAAATTGTGAAGTTCTTCTTCCACGAAAATGTATAGTATAGAAAATTTTATTGTAGGCCTATCTGAATGTGCGTACATAAATAAGTTAACTATATTATGCTCATAAATTTATGTTCAATTTTGATACGCTACGTAATATATGAATTTGATTGATGATATTTAGGCATTCATCGCGTTTAGCGACTTGTTGATATGTTTCATTCAAAAAAAAAAAAAAAAAAAAAAAAAAAAAAACTTTACACAGTTCATTGTTAAACATGTGAGACAATTAAAATCGAAAAAAATTAATTCTGTGAAAAACAAAAAAAAAATTAATTTAGCTAGACACGCGATTTGTATTTTTTTTCGGGAAATGAGATCATGTTGTAAATTATGTAAATTAATTTTATGTATGTATTTTAATGAGGTCAAATTTTTAATATGCAGATCATAATGGGTGGAGTAAATGAAAAACATACTGCCATATCGTTTGCTATTAGCTCTTTAAAGAATAATAGTATTTGGCAAAATAATTCTTTCAAGTTTGATATACCTTTAATCCATGTTCAAATTTAAAGAACTTAATGACGGTTAACCCTAAACGCGAAATATATATATATATATATATATATATATATATATATATATATATATATATATATATATATATATATATATATTATATATTTAATATATATATATATATATATATATATATATATATATATATATATATATATATATATATATATATATATATATATAGGGTGGCTGAGACCAAATGTTACTGACTTCACTCTGCTGTCATTTGGACAGTTGTCATTTTCGCGCGTCAATTTTTTGACAGATTGAAGTTTGGTTAGTTGTTTACATGTGGTCAACAAATAATTGTTCTAAATTAATATCTTAATAAAAAAATCGTAATGGAATTCAAACGTAATAGTGTAATTGCACTGTATTTGAGTGGAAATTCACAAACAGCAATAGTTCGTCAGCTCCAGCATTTGTATGTGAATAAAATGTTTGTGTATCGAATTATAACTGGATACTACGAAACTGGTAGCATCGCTAAACGTAACAGAGGCGGTCCTAAAAAGACAGCAACATCAAAAGAAATGATACGAAAGGTGAAGAAACAAATCCAACGAAATCGTTGTCAAAGTGCCAATCAATTAGCCGCACGTCTACATGTTTCACGATACAGCATTCAAACCATATTGAAAAATGAACTACACTTGAAGCCCTACAAGATACGAAAAGTTCAAGATCTTACGAATGCACAAAAAAAAGTTAGGCTTGAAAGAACACGAGCATTGAAAACCTTGGCCGAACGTGATGAGATTCCAAAAATTGTCTTTTCTGATGAGAAAATTTTCACCATTCAACAGTTTGTGAATAAACAAAATGATCGTGTTTGGTTAGAGCACAAGTCCAACGATAATTTGGACACAAGAGTTGCCATGCGCAAGCAATCACCAGCTTATGTTATGGTTTGGGCTGCAGTTACTACAGATGGACGCACTCCTTTGGTTTTCATCGAACATAGAGTCAAAGTAAACCAAGAGGTGTACCGCCAAAAGATCCTAAACGATGCTTTGCTACCTTGAGCACGTAAACACTTTGGTACGAACCGTTGGACGTTCCAACAGGACTCGGCACCTTCACACAAAGCTCAAGCGACACAGTAACTTTTACAAAATTGCGTTCCGCGGCTGATTTCGTCGAAAGAATGGCCACCATATTCACTAGACTTTAATCCCACGGATTTCTCCATATGGTTCATTTTGTAGAGTAAGGTGTCCATTAAAAAATACGAAAGTGTTGATGCATTGAAGTCAGCTCTTGTTCGAGAATGGAATAAAATTCCGAAAGCCCACGTTTGGTCAGCATGCAATGCTTTCTATGGAAGACTGAATCAAATAATCAGAGCCAAAGGAGGTCATATCGAGCAGTAACATATTTTTCATAAAATATAATATGTTTCCAACATATTCCACGAAATTTCAATAAAAAATAATCAAAATTAAAAAAATTACAGCGTTTTCATTTGGTAACACTTGGTCTCAGCCACCCTGTATATATTATATTTATATTTATATTATATTATATTTATATTTGATGCACAAGCACGTAAGCGGATGTAAAATATAAAAAGCATTCGCATACTAACCAATCAAATCAATACATATAAACCATGTGAATATAATAGCTTCATCAATCAAATCAAATATTTATATTATAGATCCGCATATGTGCTTGTGCCTTTAAGAATAATAATTTCTATCATTGCACGATACATACGCATGTACGATCTAAAATATGAGTGAATGAGGATACGATAAAAATGATAAAATGTATCTGTTAACAAGAGACAGAGAGAGAGAGAGAGAATAAACTTAATATTTTAATCATACATTAGCAATTCACAATTAATCAAAATGTATGCAACCAAAATATAATTGAAATAATTATGTTGATTTATTATTTCTCTCTTCTTAAATTATCAACGTCCAGAAGAAGCTTGGAATCTACCAGAATTAGATGCTCCGATCTTCGTGGTGTAGAAACTTTACTGGCTTGACCGTATTGCGTGGTTTGTTAATGTTATGTGGTGGTATTGAACAACATGAACTTAGTTCAACAACTCTTGACTAACAACATCTGACGGTAATTGATCAATTAATTTTTGCCCATTAGTGTTTGGTTATCTCCAAACAAGATCTTATCTGACTCGGCATGTATTTTTGGTGACTTCTCGACGATGATTGTTGGTCAGTAGCGAGTTCAACTGATACATTAATGTTCGGTTGATCCAAGCTAGAATGAGAGAAAGGGGTTTGATTAAGTAACTATCTTAGACGAAGCTGATTTTAATAATTTCTCCAGACTCAGATTTCGATCTCGACTAAAAATAATTTTCATACCATTTTTTTTTATTATTTGGCCTGTAACCAACCTAATTGGTTTCGAGGTTGTCTACCGTGAAGCAGTTTAGCTGGTGTTTGTTGTGAAATTGGAACAAGTGTTGATCGATACGTTGATAAAAGTATTAGCAAATGCAATTGACTATTCTTTCTTCCGAAATTATTTTTGCAAATGATGTTTTTAAAGTTCTACCAAAACAGTCAGCTTGTCCATTTGATGCCGAATAAAATGGGGCGGTTGTCAAATGAGTGATTGCTTACAAAATTCCCTAAATTCACTGGATACGAGTTGAGGTTCATTGTCTGATATAATGGTTTCAGGCAACTCTTCTATTGAAAAGATTTTTTGTAAACCCAAAATGTTTGTTGTTGACGTAATATTACACCGTATACGGATACTTTGAAAAAGAATCAATACAAATTAACCACATTTTTGTTGAAAAATGGTCCAACAAAGTCTATTTGGATCCTACCCCAAGATTTCTCAGAGATCGGCCAAACTGTAAAAATCCCTTTTGGCATTATTGGCGACAACTTAACATATTTGACATTTTTTTACTATAGTTGTTCAATATTTTTGTCAATGTTTGGGAACCAGCAATATCGTCAAGCAAATTGCTTTTTTTACAACTCCCTAATGCCCTTCGTTCAACATTTGTAGTATGGTTTGTTGGAGCGTTTATGGTATGACAACTCTGGTATAATTTGTTTGAAGTAACACGAAATGAATGTGCAATGAAAATGCAAATTTACGATCAAAATATGGTTTAAAATCAGTTTTAAGTCATGATAATGAGATAACCTCTTATTCGAATTGAAATGTGACGGCAATGGTTGATGATCGGTGAGAAGTTCGAAACTCCGCCCTGACAAGTATTGATGGGATTTAGTTACTCCGTAGACAATTGATAAAGTTTCTTTCTCAATTTAGCTATATGAACTATACTCTTATTGGTAATAATAGTTTTAGATGTAAACGAAATTGATTTTACTGAGCCATTTGGATACCGATGAGAAATAACAGCACCAAACCCAATCGCTGAAAGATCTATAGCTAAAATTATATATGGCTAATATTCTCATTATAATAATCGCGTAGCGTTGACAAATAATTTTTTCAATTATTGAAATTTTTCTTTCTGGCTTTCACTCCATAAGTAAATGGAATGTTTCTGTGTCGAAGTACGTTTAATGGTGCAGCGTTTAATGGTGCCGATGAAAAATGTTGAATACATTTATTGTAATAATTTATTTTTACCGATAAACGCTTGCACTTTCTTCAAGTTTGATGGTCGCGGCATTAGTTTAAGCGCATCTAGTCTATTTGAAGAAGGTAATGTACCCTCTGAATTGCCAGTTTACATTTATCCCGTTTACATTGAAACTCTAATTCTTCAAATCGAATTAAATATTTCGGTAAAATTTGAAATGTGTTCCTCAACATCGTCGAAGTAAACAGCGCGTTTTGGTACATCCGGGACGACAACTTCTAGGTGCACTTGCCGCACCGAAAGTAACCTTTTGTTTTCAAATAATCCAAAAGGTGCATTGATTATCATTAATTTCTTCTACTCGCCTGATAATTCGATTTGCAGATAAGCGTTGGTCAAACCAATTTTCGTAAAAAATGTATCGCCTTGCAATTTGTGGAAGAGTTCCTCGATTGGCGGTATCGAATAACGATCGATCATAATTTGTGGGTTTACAGTGACTTTAAAAGTCACCGCAAATTCAAATTTTCCCGTTAGTTTTCAGGACGACTACAATCGGTACGACCCATCTACTAAATTTCACGGGTTTTATAATATTTTGCTTGAACAGCCTGTCGATTTCCTCACGAACATGTTTGACGTACGAGAAAGACATATGGTACGATTTGTTAAACTTCAGAAGGGCATTCGATTTCAGAATTATTTCGGAGTTGAAGGATTTGCAGGGACCTAATACCAATGCAAATAAATTCGGATGTTCGGCACACAAATGGTTAACTCCCTCGGTTAGTTTATATGATTTTAAGAATCTTAAATAGAGTTAATTGAATTTTTAGAACTAGAATGATTTTTTGGATATAGTATATCAGAATTAAGTGCTTTAATCTAGTCTTCAATTCCAGTCTTTAATCCAGTGCTTTAATCCAGTCGTAACGTTTGTTGTTTTGTTACTATATCAACAACTAAGATATTGCCTTTGAACGACTATCAGCTAGTGAGATGATGACATCAGTAACTCCATTCATTCCGTTGAATATTCTACCGTATATTGTTAAAGATTTGTTTGTCGGTATCAATCCAATCCCACCAATGAACACGAAGCACCTGTGTCGATTTGAAAGGTCAATTAGATGCAGTTAACAAGAAGATCCATGACGATTTTACTTGATTCATAATTGATGAGATGACATTGACTGCAACTGAATTTATATTGTGGAATAAACTAACTGAATTAATTATCTCCTTTTGTTGATTTGCTGCTATGTTTTTAAAATTATTTCGATTACGACTTCTACCGCTGTTCTAGACGACAATGTAGTGATTAAAATGTTTTTCGTTCATCGTTGATTTAATTTGATTCACGTCGCCCGTTACGAACGTCGATGGTTTTGTGTGACTTTTTTACAAGATTGCTGAGTAGACTCGTAAATGGTGGCAATTTCGTGAACTTCATCTAATGTTGAATTTGTTTTCTGAAAGGCATATATTTAGACCTGATTTCAGTGAAACGCTAAGTAGAGTTAAATCTTAAATTGATTTAATTTAACAGTGAAAGATATATAAATTAACACTGAATTTGGCTTTAGTTAAATAAGCATTAGTTTAAAAAAAAATTCCAGGTATTAAAGTAATGCTAATAAAAGTGTAAAAGTATCAAATGAGTAAGAACTACTATAAATTTCCACTTTAAATGCAACCTTACTATTACATAAATAAAAACTTAATATTTTTCTAAATGAAATCTTTATGAGAGATGAACACAAATAATCCTATTCGATAATAAAATTCATTTTGAACCCATGAAATAGAGTCAATTATGTCATTATCTTCACAAATTAAAAGTTTAATTTGCTCAATGATATTTGCATTTTCATTAAATAATACTTTTTTTTTGCTGAATTCATAATCAACTGTAAGATTGAAATGTTGCCAAACGTTACAAAAGTGTTGTTGGTGGCTATGTTTAAATTTTAAAGTTTAAAAAGGTTTAGTGCTCTGTTCGACTGCTAAAAATATTTTAAATTTATTATAAATTTCCAACTTTATTTGTTACCTTACTGCCAGGAATGGAGTAGATATATTCTTGTAAAAAAGTCCAGAACCATTGTAAGCTTATGTGATACTTAATGTTAAAATAAAATGCAGTTTAAATAAAATATCTATCGTTTGCGTAAACGAGGAGGAAGACACATTATAAGTGTCCATCTATGTATATCATATATTGTGATACTGCGTTTTTAGGTGTGCTAAAGGCTATAATATGCGATTGCGTATTGTTATTTGGAATATATTTAGCATATTCTTCTTTGTTGAAACCAATCTGTAACGAATATATGATAAATAATTAAGTAGGCATAAAATTGTTTATACAAATATAGTATACCTTTTAAGCTTTCCAACACCTCTGTCAAAACAAGCATAAACAATATTGGTTTAAACGATGGGCTATATTCGGTTGGATGGTAGTTAATGCCACTGGATTGCAGAACTAAATCTATCACGCTTGTGTAATTGGGCCAGTTATTGACACAATTTTTGGCATTTAGGGGAGACTCCAAAGCAAAATCTTCAAAAATTATTGCAACTGCTATTTTAGCATGCTAATATAACTGGAAATGGTTTTTCTGCCAAATGTGCTAATAGTGTAATTAGTTGTCTGCGATTTGAAAATGAATTCACCATCATTCTTTAATAGAAAAAATGATCCGTAATGATTTCTTTTGTTACAAGCTATGAGAAACCTATAATGGCATCACACTTAACTAATGGGGCAGCTTTGAAAAAGGTAACAGTATTGCAGAGTTCTTTGTTTAAGTCTGGAAAAGAAATTATATTAAGTATTTACGTTGAAAAATTAAGTGAGGTTATAAACCAAGTGTATGACTCTTTACTTTTTATTCACACATTGATTTTGCTTATTCTTAACAATTTCAGTTGGCTTGTTATATATTTTAATTTAAAAGAAATTATAGCTACTAAAATGTTTATATATTGCAATGCACCCTGATCAGTAATCAACAAATTTGAGTTCAACTGTTGATTGAACTTAAGATGAAAAAAAAAATTAATGAAATTTTACTGTTTGTAATTAGCAAAAATCTAGCATGATAATAATATATCATTTGCTGTTAGCATGCTTGTGGTATCCACCTTCACTTATTTTTTGATATTTCCATAAACAAAATAAACTTTCATAAAACACTCCATTATTAAATATTAATATTAGAAAATCAAACTTCCGTCGTAGTCACTGAACATTTGTTATGTTGACCTATACTAAAACATATTAAAATTAGAAATTTGTAAAGAGATACAACAAGATATATATTTGACATTATTCATCATCTACCGCATCTTCTAAATTATTTCATAGCATTCCTAACGCACGTACGTTTCAATAGTTTCTATAATATCACCAAATATGCGAAGCTTTCTCCTAAAATTTATGTTTCGTGAACAATATTCAAGTATACATGGCAAAATATTTTATACGTAAACCAGAAACATGTATAAAAGCTCATTATAAATTCAAACCACGAACAAAGCGAAAGCAATCATAAAAACTATCGAACTGTCATCAAAAATACAATAAAAAAGCTTATCGATCAATATATTTTTTTTTTTTAAAAAAGAGCTTACAATGTATACACACATGTTATGTACTTATGAACGAGAAACTTGATTCATAAATTTACTTTCTAAATTCATCATTTAGTATTCTTTAAAAAAAGCTTCCAATTTCCTTATATTTATGTCATATTTTTTTTGTATATTTAAAGTTTAGAATTTTATATAAACAAAATAAATTCATCCTTGACATAAAAGCTTTATGTATATATTCATTTTGGCTGTTGTAGTTGTAATACAAGTACATTATATAGAAATGTAAACATTGTCAAGCTTTTTTATTCTATATATGGACTTTATATGTAACATACTCGTATTAAATATTGTAAAGAGAGTTGGGATTGCATAGTTTTTAAAAGCTCCAATACATTGAACATATATATGTATATGTTTTTCTACTCCATTTAAATGGATGTCATTTGGATTCGTGTTTTTGTCTTGTATGCTCTATAAATATATAATACATAAGTACATACATATTTATGGAAGAAATATTTAAAACTTTAAATTGTTTTACTATTCTTATGTATGAGATGTATATAGTAAAAAAAAGAGGTAATGACAAAAAAATAAAGCTTAACAAAAGAGCTGTTGTCATGTTTCATTCAACAATAAAATGTATATAGACTCCATCCATCTATTGTACATCGAATACTGAGCTTTCTTGTATTTTTATTCGTTTTAATTGAATATTTTTGTTTGAGCTTTTTTTACTTGTTAAAATGTATATCTATACACTCGGCATTAAACATCGTTGGTATATACATTATATTAGAAAGTATAGAGCTTTTTATGTTGTGTTTTTTATATCTATTATGGTTCATACAGTTAAGTTCAATTCTTTTATAATATGTTTTATCTAAAAGACTGAAAACAAAAGATAAAAAGCAGTCTCCCAGTACACATAAATAATTCTAATTGAATTTTTTATGTTTTACGTGTACAATTTCATGGATTAAAAATTTAGAGCCACATGTACTGTATTATGGATCTGTATTATATTTTGTGGCGAGTTAAATCATTTATCTACATTTTTGTATGCTCGCTCATGAATACCATTAAAGAGTTTTCTTCTTTATGTTTTTTTTATAAATAATATCGATCTAGGATTTTGGTTGTACTGAACATGAAACATGTACATATAAATGAAAAGCGTGAGAATATGCATGGTTCTATATAGACATTTTTTCGAATATAATAATTTCTTCTGGTATAAGCAGTAGAATTTTATTCTACACAACATGCAATATGATCATTTGCAGTTGTAGATTGTAAATTTTTTTTTCGATGTATGAAGCGTTACTTGAAACAATATCATTAATTTATTGCCTTTTCTTGTACTGTAGATATCATATAGAAATTAATGGATAGCAGTTACGTGTTTTATTGAAAATCAAATCTCGTTGAGATTATTATGGTTAGATACATAGTTTATATTTTTACAGTATACATTTTTAGTTTAAGCAATGGTTCTACTAACTACTAAGTTTGTTATTGCTAAAGGGAATACAATATATTTTTGGGATACATTTTGAACAAAATGTAAAATGGATAAATCGTTTAGTAGGAAAAATGCAGTCATAAAAATAAAGTGGTTTTTATCGAGCTCGGTATTGCTCTAGACAACCCGAGGAAAACAATCTTTTTCACCTGAGGCCAAGAAGAAACCCAACACCAATATTGTATTTGTTATATTTACTGTAAAGCAATGGATAGCCTGGCGACACTTGGTCTCTACATTTTGTGCAACAATTATTCTTCGCGATACTTTTTCATTACTGATGTAAAGTGCCATCAAACTCGCCTGGTTTTCTTAGCGACTTTACGTTCCACACAACCAATCTTAAAGAAATTTTTATTTTAAGAAATTTAATTTTTCATAGTCATACTGTTGATTGTATTGCTATGACTAACTTTTATCGACGGTTATATTGCTGCTACCATTTTTGGAATTATTTTGTTGTTTGTCGCACGGTTTTGCTACTTCTTTGAAGCACCAAAATGTAAAGTCCTTTACATTTTCATAAACCATGTAGAGTTATTTTTATAGAAAATAAAACTGTCTGTTTAAAGGGGCCGAATAACATTGGTGATTAAGGTTCTGACCAAACTGTTGTCCTGTTCACTTTGATATTGATTATTTTTTAAACGTAACTTTCAATTTCTCGAAATTTTTTTCATTTATGCTATAAAGCTGTGAAGCTGTAAAATCGAAAATTTTCAAAATCCAAAATCCATAAATTTCAGTAAAAAATTTCCATAATCCATAATGGTAGAAGCCTCTGTCTAAAAACTATGTAAATTATATAACAATCTAAAATTTATTAAGTAAGCCTATTAAAGCTGTGCTGGAATCCTATTTTTCCAAAATCCCAAAGCAACATAATGGTAAGCCTAAAAAACTCATCATTCTTCAAAATTTGGTTAAACATTCCTGAGGTAAAAAACCTGGGATAAAAAATTTTATGTTAAATAATCCGGAGATAAAAAATCCTGGGATAAAAAACCCAGGGTAAAAAATCTTGGAATAAAAACCCAAGGATACAAAATCCTAATATAAAAATTCCCAGGATAAAAAATCTTTAGACAAAAATCCTGGTATAAAACTACTGAGATAAAAAATCCTGAGATAAAAATCCAAAGATAAAAAACTCATTATTAAAAATCCTGGCATAAAAAACCTGGGATAAAAAATCTTGAAATAAAATCCCAAAATTAAAATCTTGAGATGAAAAGTCCTAGGATAAACAATTTTGGGATAAAAATCTTGAGATAAAATATCCCTGGATAAAAAATCCTATGATAAAAAAATCCTTAGATAAAAAATCTTAGGGTAAAAAATCTTGAGATAAAAATCATGAGATAAAAAATCCTTAGATTTGTATGCTAGGGTTTTTATACTTCAATTTTTTATCTTAGAATTTTTTGTCTTAGTATTTTTTATTCTAGAGCTTTTATCCCAGGGTTTTTCATTAAGGGATTTTTTATCGCAGGATTTTTATCCAACGATTTTTATTCCATGACTTTTTATTCTAGGATTTTTTATCCAATGATTTTTCACTCCAGGATTTTTTATCGCAAGATTTTAAATCTCAGGATATTTCATCCTAGTATTTCTTATCCCAGGATTTTTTATCCCAGGATTTATTAACCTGTGCATTTTTATCCGAGGTTTTTTTATACCATGGTTTTATCCCGATATTATGATTTTTTATCTTAGGACTTTTATCCTTGGATTGCTTATCCCAGGTTTTTTTATCTAAAATTTTATGTCCTAGGATTTTTATCCCAAAATTTTTTACCACAAGATTTTTATCCCATGATTTTATATCTTCGGATTTTTATTGGATTTTATAAACCGGTTTTTTCCAGCATTTGTAATCTCATGATTGTTTATCCCAGGATTTTGTATCTTAAGGTGCAAGCACTTATGTGGATGTAAAATATAAAAAACATCCGCATACTAACCAATCAAAACAACACTAATAGACCATGTGACTAGCTTCACCATCAAATCACACGTTTGCGGATATAATGTCGCGTTGCAGAATAAAAACAAAGGAAGAACAGAGATACAAATGTTTCAAATTTGGTTTTAAATGGAATACACGTGGAATAAACATGGTTTATATGTCCATTTGTTTGGTTAGTATGCAGATGTTTTTTATATTTTACATCCGCATACGCGGTTGCGCGTATGCGGATGTAAAATATAAATTCTTAAGAATTTTTTATCATAAAATTTTTTATCTTAGGATATTTTATCTAAGAATTTTCAAAGAATTTTTTATCCTGTGATTGTTTATCTCCAGATTTTAATATTTTACATCCGCATACGTGGTTGCGCCTTAAGAATTTTTTATTATAGGATTTTTTATCTTAGGATATTTTAACTAAGTATTTTCAAAGATTTTTTTATCCCGTGATTGTTTATCTCCGGATTTTAATTCCAGGATGTTTTATCTTAGGATTTTTTATCCCATGAATTTTAACCCCAGGATTTTTTATCACAAGATTTTTTAAGTCCGGATTTTTTTCCCAGAATTTTTTATCTTAAGATTATTTATCTGTGGACTTCTTATACTAAGTTTTTTTTGCCCAAGATTTTTTACCTTGTGATTTTTTACTCCAGGGTTTCTTACCACAGAATATTTATCTCATGATTTTTTATCTCTGGATTTGTATCCCAGGATTTTTTATCTCAGGATTTTTTATTCCAAAATTTTTAATGTTAGGAATTTTATTCCAGAATTTTTTATACTACGATTTTTTATTCCAGGATTTTTTACTCCAGGATTTTTTAACCTATGAATTATTATTCGAGAATTTTTTATCCTGGTTTTTTTATTCCAGGATTTTTTATCCAAAGATTTTGTAAACCGCTTTTTCTAGGATTTTTAATCTCACGATTTTTTGTCCAATGATTTTGTACCTAGGAATTTTTTATCTTAGGGTTTTTTATCTTAGGATATTGTATCTCAGAATTTTGTATACTAAAATTTTGTATCTCAGAATTTTGTAAACTAAAATTTTGTATCTAAGGATTTTTATCTTATGATTTTTTATCCCAGGTTTTTTTATCTTAGGATTTTTCATCCCAGGATTTTTGACCCCAGGGTTTTTAATCACAAAATTTTTTATGTCCGGATTTTTCCTTAGAATCTTTTCCCGTAGGATTTTTTATCTGAGGACTTTTTATACTAAGATTTTTTATCCTATGATTTTTTATCTTGGGATTTTGTATCCGAAAAATTTTTACCACAAGATATTTTATCTCATGATTTTTGATCTCCGGCTTTATGTCTCGGGATTTTTATCTCATGATTTTTAATCCTAGAAATTTTTATACTAGAATTTTTTATCCTATAATTTTTTACCCCGGTATTTCTTATCCTAGGTACGTCTACAGACATTTCACTATGAAGCAAACTGCATTAGTAACTTTCTAATAATGACAGTAACAAATTGGGCCGGATAACTGTTTCAACACACACACGAGAGCTACCATCCACCGTTTGCTGTTGGTCTGTGAAATAGTTTTTTGGCTCAATGAGTAATTGGAATTGGGTTGGTAGTAGGGAGTAAATTAGCAACGGCTCTTGATGGTGAAATTTTCTGTCAGGATGTGCTAAGATACTTTATCCTATGATTTTTTATCTCAGAATTTTTATTCCAGGATTTTTTATCTAAGGATTTTTCATCCCAGTTTGCTCCTATTTTAAGATTTTTATGTCCGGATTTCTTCCTCAGAATTTTTTATCTCGTGATTTTAATCTCTGGATTTGTATCCCGGTATTTTTTATCGCAGAATTGTTTATCCAAGGATTTTGTAAACCTTTTTTTTCAGGATTTTTAATCTCAGGATTTTTTATCCCAGGATTTTGTATTTAAGAATTTTTTATCCTATGGTTTTTTATCTTAAGACATTTTATCTTAGAATTTTGTATACTAAGATTTTTTATCTAAGGAATTTTATCCTATGATTTTTATCCCAGCTTTTTTTATCTAAGATTTTGATTCTATGACTTTCTATCTCCGGATTTTTGTTCCAGGAATTTTTATCTTAGAAATTTTCATCCCAGGATTTTTGACCCCAGGGTTTTTTAGCACAAGATTTGTGTGTCCAGATTTTTTCCAGAATTTTTTATCTTAGGATTTTTTATCCGAGGACTTTTTATACTAAAATTTTTTATCCCAGGATTTTTTAACTTAGGATTTTGTTTCCGAGAATTTTTTACCAAAGGATTTTTATTTCCGTATTTGTATCCCAGGATTTTTTATCTTAGGATTTTTTATCCCCGAAATTTTTAGACTAGGATTTTTATCCCAGGATTTTTTACCCTGGTATTTTTTATCCAAAGTAACTCTACAGATATTTCACTATGAATAATGTTCTGTTAGGATGTACCTCCTTTTTTATAAAACCAGATAAGTTAAAATGCCAATCCAAATTTTGGGGCATGATATGGTGGTATAATTTTCACAGCTTGTAGGCTTACCATAATGTATTTTCTTTGAAATTTAAATAGCACAGTCGAATAAACTAAGAATTTAGTAAATTTTCTATTATGGCATAATTTTCTACGTTTTAATAGACTTACCGTCACGTAGTTTCAGGATTTTTGAAATTATAGATTCCGGCACAGCTTTCGCAGCTTTTTTGAAAGGTTTACATCATAAATTTTCCGAATTTTGGAAATTTTCGATTTTAGAGTAATTTTCACAGCTTTGACAGGCTAACAAAATCGGTTACCAAAAATTTTCGATATTGCGTATAATATATAAATATAAAGTGACGATAGTCAATTCAGTCACGATTAAGAAATTTATATGACCCAAAGTAAGGTAGATTTTATCTTAATTAATTAAAATTAATCTGAAACTGAGCCTTAAACTCAACAAAAACATTTAAATTTACTCTTCAAGTTTTTTTTTTTTTTTTTTGGTTTGACGTTAAGCTAGCGACAAAATTAAAGCAGTGGCAATGGCAATCAAAACGGACAGACACCAAGAAGAAGCAAAAAGTTTCAACAAATCTCTTTCAAATATTTTATATAAATCATTTTCATTTCTTCCCCATTTCACGAATTGTTCGAAAAATGGCCATAAAAAAATACAAAAGCAACAACCCATAATAATTTATACCAAAAAATAAATTAAACTTTAATCCAATTCAAATCACCTTCAAAAACAAAAACACAAACCGTAATGAAAAGTAAAAGTTGTATTGTGAGTGTGGAAAAATGAAAAAACAAAATGAAAATGTAAAAAGAAAATTAAGCTAGCAGAATTTAACACATTAGTGTTCTTATTCTCGTTCATGGTTTTATTGTTGTTCTTTTTGTTATGTGTGTGGTAGTGGTTGTTTTAT
The DNA here is from genome assembly GCA_963556175.1 of Tipula confusa. Lineage (NCBI taxonomy): Eukaryota > Metazoa > Arthropoda > Insecta > Diptera > Tipulidae > Tipula > Tipula confusa. The sequence goes on from OY744475.1 coordinate 205,043,456, forward strand.
TTTCCTCACGTATTACTCATTACCAAGAGTACATATATTTTGTGTCGTTTTCCATTGAACTGTGCTTTTTTCTTTTATTTTGTGCTCTGCCACTTTAACAATATATAATTCTATTCTGTGTTTGTGTATATATATATAGCTACGTTATGATGTTGTGCTCTTATTTTGTACACAAAAAAAAAATGATAACAACAAAATGCGTGCCGGAAAAATACTGGGAAAATCAATGTTAAAGTATACAAACAAAAAAGTATATTCTTGTTGCCACTGGTTTGGTACTCGTCAATCAATATAATTCAAATTGTATTGTACATATTAGATACGAACAGGTATACGATTTTTTATTTAATAAATTGCTGGCAAATTTACGCTCCGTACGATTCTATTAGCCTGCCGCATATATACACACATCCATATATATTCACGTATATGATAAAGTTTCGCAATTTTTATTTTTCCATTTTAATTTAAAAAAAATAAAAGTTGAAAATTGAAAAATGAAAAAAACTTTAACAAAAAATAAGCTTTTTTCCAAATGTGGGGTTGAAATCGTGTCGGTGTTATTGAATTTCCACATTGTGAGTTGTTTTTTGTGTTGTGTTGTTTTGGTCGGAATTAAAAAAAAAATCTGTATTTTGATATGAATTTTTCTTGTCTAAATTGTATTATTAACACTTTTAAATGTTCACCGGGATGTTTTTTTTATTAACTTTAATTAACCGCCTTAAAATATGAAATATGGTAATTGGATTTGCACATCGTTGTTTGAATTGGTGTTTAAGGTACCTTTTTATTATTATTTTTGTCTTTAAACGCATTCAGATTGTGTGACTTGGCTCAAGGTGAAAGCCAATGTTTAAGGTTTTTGAAGGACAAAACCGCTTTGTTTATTGTTTTAGTATTAGCTGGTAGAATTAAAATTGGCTAGACGGGCGTAATTATATTTACCAATTTTTTCATTCCCATGATTATACATTTTCGTGGAAGTGTTGTGCGGTTTTATGTTATTTGTTAATTTTAAATTTATTTTTTCATAATATCCCTTTTCCAATTAGTGACAGTTTGATTAGAGAGTTAAGTTATGACATGAAACAATACAATTAAATTTTGTAGCCATATTTTTTTAAGGTGGGGGTAAATTATATTAATATCTAGCAAGCTTTTTTGTTGTGCATGAACCACATAAAATGTTTATACAACCCGAGTCTATTAAAAAAATTCACTCAGCCTCCAAGCCATATTACTGCTTTAAATAATTTGATTCACCTAGCATAGTTGTATTGCCTAACATAATATATTTACCTCTGTTGTAAGAACGGTCTTTCAAGCAATCCAAATAAACATTCCAGCAGCGAAATAAATACTTGCATTGTAGAAATCGTATAAATAGCAAAGTGCTTTTCGAAGCGTTACATCCATACACATTTATGTGATGCGAGCTAAAACTCTTACTACTTGGTTTTAACTCATTCAGCCAGTAAGTATCATGCGATAATGAAAAGCTGAAGGATTTGAGGGGTTCTACTTCTAGATGCTATATGGGCTGGACCCAGCAATAGACTTCAGAAATATGATTCCAGTAATTGCGGCTGAAGTTTCTAGAATAAATTCCTCTCGGATATGAAGACATTCAATCGAATCTTAAATATTTTAAAAGAATCGGCACGCTAACAACGCAACAACCATGGTCTTCCACAATTTTTGTTTGTGGAATACGTCCATTGGATATGAAGATTAAAGCAATCGCCAAATGCCACTAGCTTCGCAGAAATTTGCATCAGATATTTAAAAATTAAATGAGTTTGGTGTTAAATTGTGACGATCTTAAATATTTGCACCTAACAGATCATTTAAAGTTTGTCATTCCATATAATTTCCATCAACGGTTGATACAATTGCCTTGGGTAACCGTAACTCGTAACCTTAAGTATGTGGAGTTGTATATTGAGTGTTTCTAAGTTTAACAGTTTTTCTATTTTTCTAAGCCAGTGTTTTGCCTTAATATCAAAGTAAGTTGTACTTCCTCAAGTAATTTTTTCTTCTAAATTCCCAGTATTTCCAATAGTGGAGTCACTATTTAATGCCTTCTTTAACGTTTTGAGTAATGGAATTGATTTTCCGCTGGAAAGATATGGTTTAACACTTATTGATCAATCTAAGGATTACGACCGTCGAATTATGATTCACTGATGTGATTTCTTTAATAAAAAGGATGAAGCTCCAGGAGCCAATAAAGAAACTTTGAGGTGCACCACAGAGATTTCTGAAATAATTTCAGATCTTTTGTTTCCCATTTTGAAAAATTGAAAGTTACGCCAAACCCAAATCTTTACAAATTTCCATATCAATGGCTAATGGAATCAAAGAGTGCCTGGAAGTGCCTCCACAAAAATAAGGAGTACCAGATTAATATCCAAATTAATTTTTTATGCGTTTTTCTTTGCACAACTGCGGCACTTTCTGGGTGGTACTTCTCTCGTTTTCATTAGAATCAGCATTAAAAGCATCCAGCTTTCTTCTCTTACCTTTCTCTTGATTATTCTTTCTCACTGGTTTGGTTTTAGAGAGGAATATAACCTCCGCAAATGAGTAGGCTTGTCTCTGGTAGCCAACCCACTCTTTGACCGATTTGGACAATTTAAATCTTCTTTTGAGCCCTCTCCCCTTCATTTAGGCCGGAAGTGAAAATGCTTGATATGTTTACTTGTATTTGTTGTTGTGAGCTTTGATTTTTTTTAAAATGTGTTACACCTCACATTTGATAACTCTTGATTGATTAAACTAAACGAACTTGTAAAAAAAAACTTTCAATAATTGTTTTAACAACCAAATTATCCACTGCTGGAGCTTGGTCTTCATCGTGTTTTGATACCAGGATCCTATTCGCTTACTTTTCCACCGGTACTGAAATTTCGTGGCCCTATACACTGTAATTTGTTTGATGCATTCTGATTTCGAGGTTTTTTTATTGAGGTGCCTTCTATGATCAAAAAATTCTACGTAGCTATATAACCGGCTTTTCAGGTAGCCATAGCCATATTTTCTCGTTTAAAGTAAAATGTTTGGAAAATAATTACGTTATTGCATGTTTTCTTTAACTTTGTGTTGTGTTTCAGACACTATGAAGATGTTGGTGAAGTTTTGGAAGTCGACAATTGCACTGAAGATAAATGGTTTCTTTACCAATGGACAGAAATAATGAAAATCTAGCGTACTAGAAGATGACTATATAAGAACTTTTTTATTTTTTATATTTTACATAACTACCACTTGCGCTCCTTAAAATGAGTAGAAACTTATCAACTGTTCCGAACAACCTGTTGCCGTCAAGATCTCATGATTTCTACCTTTCTGTAGTTTCGTTTAGCGAAGGCAATATCAAAATTTGCTGTTTTGCCAAAACATAATAAAAGTGAGATATTTCTTCCAGCACTACACAGAAAACATTCATGATTACACCGGGCGAATCACGCAAGCTGGCAAATGCGCTGAACACTGCGTAAGATGCCTAAAATGTCTATTTCATAGAGCTTAAACGGCTTACTAGAAATTGTTCGTTCGACACGTTTTTGGATAATGCGTTGAGAGATAGACTTATTTCTGGACTGAAAAATGAGTCTATTGAAAAGAAGCTTTTATCAGAAGGAGGTGACATTACCTTTGAAAATGCATGCAGGAGATCTGTAAGTTTAGACCTACCTTAGTTAAATTGAAAAAAAAAATTAAAGACAGCTCAGTTTCAAACATTTGGACTATAAGACAAAATGATAGTAATTCTAGTGTACCATTCAATTCTTTCTAGTCCAAGTGACAGAAGGTATAAAATAAAACATGCAATAAATGTGGTAGAAACCATAGTGACAAATTTTGTCCGGCAAAATATTTGAGGTGCTTTTTATTTAACAAAAGAGGGCATGTGAAGGAGCACTGTAGAAATAAAATGAAAATCAATAATTTGGAAGAGGAAGAAGTCTTGAGCATTTGAAAATTTAAATTTAATTGGAACGGTTGTTTGGGAGGAAGTGGAACCACAAAAGATTTTGTTAAAAATAAATGGGAAATTGTTGGTGTAGATAGTAGACAACGCATAGTGAAGGACTTAAAATTAAGTTTTCAACAGTATTTTCGAGTACCAGTGGCCCAATAAAAGATTTCGAAGCGGTTAAAGCGTAGAAGAAAATGCAAATCCTATATTTTGTTAACCTTACAGTGTAAAAATGAAAAAAAAAACTTCATAAAATGGTAGACACTGGTATTATTTTTCCGGTCAAGCATAGTTAGTGGGGCAGCCGATTGTAGTTCTGCCTACAAAAGATAAAGGATTACGAATATGCGTCGATTTTAAAGTCAGTGTAAATAAGTAGATTGTATTCGAACATTACCCTTTGCTTGCTATAGAAGATATCTTCGCCAGTTAGGCAAACTGTAAAGTATTTATGATACTGGAGTTAGCGGGAGCTTACCAACAACTAAGAGTCGCAGAAAAGTCTAGTTTTTTGTTTACTAATAACACTCATCTGGGACTATTTATAGATTCACTCGTTTAATATCAAGTTAACCGACCATTTTTCAGAGTGTGATGGCTTACCAAAAACCATGTATTATTTGGATGACATTTTGATAGCAGGGGAGGATATAAATGAATATAAAATACTGGTGCCGAATTTACTAGCTAAGTTGTCGGATTATAATATCCGAGTTAATTTGAGTAAACGCTTGTTCTTTCAAAGTGCAATACCTGGGGCATATCATATCAAAAGATGGAACTTTACCAAGTCCGAAGAAGGTAGCTGCAATCGATAAAGCTCCAGCCCCCAAAAACGTAACAGAACTAAAATCATTTTTGGGATTAGAAAATTTCTATAGAAAATTTGTTCCTATGATGGCATCGGAACTTTCGCCATTATACCGGCTAACTCAAACAGATGTCAAGTTTACTTGGAACCAAGCGTATAAGCAAGCATTCCAATTGTAAGGAAATGCTGTCTAATGATAACATTCATTGTCATTATGATGCAACAAAGGAGATATACTTATCGTTTGATGCAAGTGCGTTCGGCATTGGTGATGTTTTAACGCATTTTATGAATGGGTTTGAAAAGCCCATAGTGTTTAAGTCCACGGCATTAGACAGAGCCAAATAGAATTATTGTCAATTGGAGAAAGATGCGCACACAATAATATTTGCCGTGAAAAAATTTCATAAATTTCTGTTTGGACGAGCTTTTTATATCATTAGGGTCATCAACCAATGACGTCACTGCTAAACCCAAAAACAGAATACCTACTACAGCTGCAAATCGAATACAATGATGAGCTATAATCCTTTCAGGGTATAATTATACAGTTAAATATAAAAAAGGAAACGACTTAGTGGTACCTGATGCATTGTCAAGGATGCCGTTAAATGACGAACGAAGTGGCGATGTAGGTTTTTACATAATCAATTCGTTTTCTGATGATGACATTATTCCCATGTCATATGAAGATGTTGCTAAAGAAACAAAAGTAGTTGTGAATTTGGCAAAAGGGTTTACAAATATTCGAAATATATGGCCACATAAAGTGGATGATGAGCTAAAACCGTTTTTATTCGACGTAATGAATTTTCAGTAGAAAGAATTAAAAAATGAAGCATTGGGATGGCCAAAACAAAATCAAAATTGTTATAGGTTGCACTATGATTTTTTTTTTTCATTTATATGGAAGAACTTTATTCATCATTATTAATTCGACGTCGATATGGATTAACGTTTATTTATGAGCTTAACAACAGTAAATGATGTGGTTCAAAAGCTTCGCCAGTCGTTTGTAATTTTTGGACTACCACAGAAGCTAGTAACGGACAATGGTCCACCGTTCGGTTCTATACAATTTATACAATTTTGTAGAAATAATTGAATTGCTCCATTAAAGAGTCCACCATACATACCTCAATGCAATGGTATTGCGGAACGAGCTGTCCAGAGTATTAGAAGAAGTTTGCAGAAGTATTTGCCTGAAAATGGATGGCAGCAGATATACATCAGGTAGTGGATACTATTTTAATACATTTTTGCACTATACCGACAGCAGTACAACGGAAATCCCCAGCCAACTTGTTGTTAAAGCATGACCCAAGAACTGGACTTTCACAACTAAAACCACCCTTTTTGCATCAATATCAGTTACGGCTGCGAGATGTAGTGAATGTTGATGACATTCCAGTGCCAGAACTAACAGTACAAGATGCCGATAGTTACTTTGATGAACGTATAGCAAGAAACTGAAGTTTTCTACGAAAGCCATTACCTTAAACCCAAGTGTTACAGTAATTGTAGGCCTAAAGGTTTCTGACAGTGTTTATTACTAGGTCTTTTGTGACCCTAAAACATTTAATAATAAAAAATGTGATGCGCCTAAATATTTGAAACGATAAATTTTTTTAAATTGTTAAATAAAAACACTAAACTCATCTGCATTCTTATCAAGACTATTGCTCTCTGCAGCAATATATCACGATATTAGTTATGTTAATTTATTCTAATGCACCAACAATTTTATCTAAATACTCACCTGATACCTAAAACTAAAATATAAATTGCCATTTTCACCGATTTGAATCTAATTATTTCACCTAAAATAAAACTAAAGCTAAAAAAAATCTCATAATGTGACGTTACCATTTACAAATACAGTATAACCTGTATAAGTTAACCACCTAAAAATTAAGGATTTGCTGTCAACTTAAAGAAGTGGTCAACTTATGATAAAACGGTTAGATCAATTGATTTATACTGTTTAATAAATTTTTAAAATCTAATTTACATTAATTTTAATGTTTTGTGTAAAAATCCAATTTATTTGCACTTTATTTGACACAAACTTAAAAATGAATACAAATTAAATTTAAAAATAATTGATTTAACTTTACAAATCAATTGAATTAACCGTTTTATGGCCAATCCGACATGTAATTACCGAAAATTAAATTTTTATACATTTTATTTGTCACAAAACTTTAAAATTAATACAAATTAGATTTAAAAAAAAAAATTATTTAACTTCCCTTTTGATTCTTTAAGGTTATGTAACAAAAATATTACAGGCAAAATCAGTAAAAAAAATCAATTTCATCCCATACATTATTATTAAGTGTTTGTTAGGTCAACTTAAGCAGGTTACAACATTCAAAGTTCAAACTTTTTTCGTCAATTTACGGGTCAAGATACAAGTTATAGAGATCAACTTGTAGTTATTTTTATATAAAAATTTGTTCCATCTCGCAAGATTTTAGAAAAAAAAATTAGGGTGGCGGTTAACTAACCGAACTAACGGTAATCAACTTTTCAGGTTATACTGTAATTGGAATATGTATGGTTAAGTCGACTTTTTTCGATGTCCGTACAGTATAGATAATTCTAATCTATTCATAAACGTATTTGTTATTGTTTCGTCTCTGTATATATTTAAAAAATTCATTGGGTTGGTAAATTTTCCAACATAAATAAAAAACATTCATTAGTAAAACTACTGTAAATCATGTGTTCGTCTGTAGCTACATTTATTACCATTTTAAATGCATAATTAATTATCTAAAAATATTTATACTATGTTTTGTATAGTTGAACGAGCTATACATTAGGTACATTTAAAAACATGGCCATATTAAATGCAACAGCCTGTTGATATATTATAACCTCTTTATTAAAGACATAAAATTTGCTAAGATTTACATTAATCATGCAACCAAATCTAATTATAATATATAGAGCTTTAAAAGCAACAAAAAAGTTTCAAAACATTATTTATGTGAACAATGAACTTTTTGTAAAATTAGTTTCGCGCTTATTTTAGTTTTTACTATACAGTTTTATGGAAACATTTTTAATTATAAATAGCATTATGTAAGTTATGGATATGTGCTTTAAAAATAAAGCTCAATTTGGGTCATGTAAAATTAAAACAAAACAATTTGGTTAGAAATTGTAGTTTTTAATAACAAAAAATTGTGTTAGATTTTTTTTCAATTATTTTGGTGATGCTGCTTTCAGTGAGCAAAGTGCAAGTTTCGGATGATGATGTTTATCAGGAAAAATTTGTTATTTATTTTTCATGTAGCTTTTACATTGAAAAATGTAGTAAACTTTTTGATATTAATATATCATGATTTTCCATTTTAATTAATCAGAAAGCACGGATAGTATAACTGGTGGCATAGCAACACAAATTTTGAGAACTGCAATTGTTTATTTACAGTTAAAAACCCGGATTTCAAGAGTTCATACCAAATGTTGTAATATTTCTAATTCTTTAATGTTGACACTGTACCGAGTTTTTCGCTCAATAGTTAAAAATGATAAAAATGAATACCAGATTGTTAAACTCATATGTTAGCCAGCATCGTTCGACTCATGCAGGTTTACAGAAGGACTGAAACAGCTCCTTTGGGATTATAATGCAATGAAGATATGAGTTTTTCCGAAATTATTTTCCATCCAATCAGTTGTTCAATTGTTTCTTAGCTGCTAATTAGACGATTTACTACCAGCCGAAGAACTTTAATTTCAATTTCTTTGGTGACATTGTCTTAGTTGGATACTGCAACCTTTCGATACATTGCCACCTCAACAACCAAATTTCAAAAAGAGTCCTGGGTTAAATATACTGCAAGGTACTTTTGGTACTTTTCGTCGTCGGGAAGAAATTCTGAAAGCCACAAAAATCGCTAAGAACAAAGCCTATACTACAACTAAGATATATTCTCTGCGTAGCATAAAAAAAATGCTCACAAATCAAGCACTTTCAATCAATGGACCCATTTCTTGACGACTTTGGGCTTCTTCGAGTTGAAAGACGATTACACAGCGGCATGGCGTACTATTCTATCAAGCGTACTGATATTGCATCCAAAATCACGTCCTGCCTATTTGATTCTTCAAGAGATCCATTTGGATAATAAGAACATGGGACATTCGATTCTTTTAGCATTAGGCCGCCACTAGTAATAGGTTTCAAATGACAAGGCAATAGCAAAGGAAATTGTCTACAAAAGTGTATGTCAAAAACCATTGGGCAGTTTGCCACCGTCATGGATACAGTTTATACGGCCTTTTTTGACCACTGGTGTAAATTATGCAGGTCCCATATCCATTTATCTCATCGAAGGGGCGAGGGTAAAATTTTATGACGTATTTGTTATAAAACGGTTAATTCAATTGATTTTTCATATGAAAATCAATTCAATTTTCATTACGGTCTATGGCTAAGAGCAATTAGTTCATTGATAGATTTTGTTTTCAGGGAACCTCTGCAGATTACAGATGAATACCAATTCTGTCATTACTAACATATTTTGTCTTTCCCTACTTCACACAAATTTAGTAACTATTGGCGCCATGGTGTCAACCTTGTGTAAAATTAATGTTGGTTTCCGTCAGCAATATAAAGCAGGGTTTATGGTGTTCGATAAATTTGAGTAAATTTAAACGGCTGTTAATACTCACAATGGAGTATTTAATGCAATGATTTTTAAAGCACTCATTTAGAAATTTTTAAAGAGTGCTTATTTACGAAGAGGAGTCTTGCAATTTGCAGTTTATGCAAAAGATTTCCATGTTTGAAGATTTGTCGGTTTTTGTGCATTTCCATGAGTGGTGGTTGCCGAAGCATTTGACGTAACGAAAACCAAGGTTCCAAGTGGTAGTTGAACCTTTGGCTATTCTTGCATTGCATGGCCTCATGCTTCTTTTGAATATGTATCTTTATGTCCGGTAATACTGCCAAAAATTTTACTTTACTTAAATTAAAGCAAGACACAAATTGCACAGTGTATATAGAGGCAACGATTGTCCCCGCTCCGTTGATCTCTTTGTTTGCAATTGCTTAATATGTACCATTGTCGTGCATTTTTCTTCAATTTCACCTTTTATTTCAATGATGTCCTCATACTCGTTGAAGCCATTTAGCTCATTGGTCTTTAGTTTCCTTTGGAGGTATATGAAAAGAATTTTGTATGGAATTTGTTTAGTATGTCCTTAACTTTATAATAATCATTAAGGATCGTGTGCTGATTGCGGTCGACCCGTATGATCCTAAAATCATTTACTTTAAGACCTTTAATAAGGTCATTAGAGTGCTGTACTCTTTCTTCGTTAAAATTTCGTAAATTTATTGTAGCCAAAAGAGAATTTTTGATATATTTGCTTGTTGGGCGTTAATTTTTGACAATTTAAATATCGTAGAATGGACTTTTACGACAGTCTCATTATCTCACTCTTTTGTGATGGTATCTGGTACATTTTTGTTTGTTTCTTTTTGTTTGTTTGTTTGTTTATTTCTATGCAATCTGTTTTTGGGGCCGAAGCTCACCCAACTCTTTCGCGGTTAATTAACGTCCTACTTTACGCCATTACTAGCCAAATCGGGGACGCGCGAATACAGGTTCGCGTTTCAAATATCCATCTGCACATTGCATTGCTCCAGCCAGCCTGTACTGGCATGGACGATGGTTCGGCCCATGAATTCTGCACTCCAACGGGGAGTCATAGTTGTGTTCATCGTCATCACCGATCGTAATCAAGTGATGAAAAATCCCTTTTGCAACTCTCTCCCGTTGGGATTCGAACCCGGTACCTCCCGTCCCAAACAAGGTACATTTTACTCCTAATATTTCTAAATAGTCCATAATAATGAGACTTATGAAGCTTCTTTTATTGTCTAACAACAGTATTTTAGGTACATAGAAGAAATGCATTGATTTTAGTTTTTTATCCCACATATTTCCATCACCAGTCTTTGTCTAAATCTTGTTCCCAGCGAAATTTTCTTGAAAATTTTCCTGGAGGGTTTCAATATTTTTTTTAGGTATTTTTATCTTACTGTTTGTGTTTGGGTTTACTTTCATTCGTAGAATTATACTTAGGGTTTCCTTACTTAGTTCAAGTAGGCTAATCCGCATAAATATCTTTACCATTTTTAAATATAGGTAAGTTTAGGGTAGGTTGAGGTGGCCGTCCAAAAGGTCGAAGCATAGACACATATGGTTTGTAGCCTTACCAGAGTAATTGAACCGAGCTACCTTACTGAAACCAATTTGGGCTTCTCACTAAGCATAGTAAAAATCTCTTACGCTCAATTTACTGAGATCCGTTAGATCGCACGGGAGATGAGCTCCGAAAAAGTTGAGTCTATTTTGATACATACGAAGACAGGTGCATAGCAAATTAAGCATTGTTTCCTTCTATTTTTCGTCCTTGAATAGGTTTTAACTGGTTAGACCTTTTTAAGTTCAGATTAACCATCTGAACACTGATGCCAAAACTGCCTTGTAGTTAAACATGAGGTGCAATTTGTACATCTATTGTTTGCAATTTTATAAGTTTCTTATTTAGGAGCAGTTTGTACATATAGCAAGCGGAACATCAATGTCCACTTTGCATGGTAAGATGAGGCAAGTGATACATTGTCATGCGAGTCCATCTGCTTTTATATTCTCCGTAATATTGAAATGTCCTGGTACCTATAAAAGATGGAAGTTGAACTCTCCAGCAATCTTATTAAGAGTTGAAAGCCATCTCCGTACTAATTTCGACGTGATAAAGCCTGATTGTACAACTTTAATATCAGCCTGAATAACTGTAAAAATGCCAATATTCTTTACAAATATTACATGATACTTCATCCAGTCAGGGCTTCCTTAATTGCTATAAGCTTTGCCTGAAAAAAACTGCAATAATCAGCGAGGAGGAAAGAGAGATTTACATTTAGTTCTTCGCAGTAAACCCCGCCGCCGACATTTTCATCAATTTCTGCGCCATCTGTAAAGAAGTTAATAAACCCTGACGTTAAAACTGTTTTACTCGCCTAGTCCTCTCTAGAAGGAATATCAGTTAGAAATTTAATTTTGAGGGATGGGTAAGGCAGCAGTTCTTTGAACTTTCATCAGCAACTTTTGGTTCGCTATTGTATTTAAGGTAAGCCACTAAACTGTAACTCCATACATAAGAACTGGTTTAACTACAGAGGTGTAAAGCCAATGTGTGATGTGAGACTTAAGTCCTCATCCAAAGTTATTTTTACATGAGTATAGTGCTATCGTAGCCTTTTTTACTCTTTCCAGAATATTTGGCTTCCAGACTAGTTTACTGCCCAGAATGAGACCTAAGAATTTTATTTTGTCTGCGATATTCAGAAAAACTCTGAAGAGTTGGAGGGTCAAAACGAGAAAGTTTGTACTTCCAGAAAAAAAGAACCAATTTAGTCTTCAGTGGATAACCACTAAGACCACAACTATAGGTCCATTGAGTTAATATGCCAAGAGCACTCTGCATAACATCTCTGAGGATACAAAGATATTTACCAAAAGCGCCATTAGCAACATCATCCGCATAAGCCACCACTTTAAAGCCAGTTCTTTCCAGGTTTAGTAACAAGTCATTTATGACCAAATTCCAAAGAAGGGGGATAATAGACCTTCTTGCGGTGTACAGTTACTTACAAATGGAGTACCACCTAAGAGTACTATCCATCCGTTACTTACGGATGGATGGTACTCCTAGATTCGATGTTATGACTCGGCCCTTAGGCATTTGATTAATCCAGCTTCCAAGTGCCACATCCATTTCCAAATTTGAAAGTGTCTGTGTGATCGCATGTGGTGAGACATTATTAAAGGCACCCTCTATATCACAAAAGGTCACCAAGAGAATTCCTTATATTTGAGAGACTTCTCTATAGGTAATAAAAGGGTATGGAGAGAAGTTTCCACCGATTTTCTCTTACAATACTCATGCTGAGACGTGTAAAGCTTTACAGGCTCGATTGAGTCTTTGAAGTAAAACTCTATCGGGCTTTTTAAAAATTTTAAGAAATAAGAAGGTATATTAATAGCTCTAAGGTCTTTGAGATTGCAATGGAAGCATTTTCCCGCCTTAGGTATAAAAATTACATTTACTTCAGTCTATTTCTTTGGAATATGACAGAGTTTGAGGCTATGTTTGAAAATCACCTTAAGCCAGGGAACAGTTTAGTCAGCCGTTTTTGGAATTTTGATAGGAATAATGCCGTTCAGTCCAGCAGACTTAAAAGGCTTGAAACTGTTTACTGCAAACAAGAAAGTTGATAATTTTACTTTTAAGGCCAGTAGCCTTATTAGCCTTTGGCAAAATAGGAAGAGAATTAGAAGCACCCGGCAAATTAGTTCTCAAAAGAAGTTCCAAGGATTCCCTACCCGTTGCAGTCCATTAGCCATCCGGTCGTTGGAAATAACTTGGAATGACAGGACAAGCGGATAATACCTTACGTAGCCTAGTTGTCTACTAAGAGGACATGTACTTGAAATAACTTCATTAAAAGCATCAGACACCCGGTCTACCATGGAATCCAAATCCTGTGTTGATTCCGAAGATTTACGATTGCATGTCAATTGGGCAACAATCCTCAGATAAGGTCCCATGCATTGTGGAAGTACTCTCATCTGGTTCTGGTGCACCTGATTTAGCAGCACGATCCTTTTTAAAGACTTTTAAAGTAACTTCGCTTAACCGTAGCTTACCACACTACCTGGCTTGGCTATTACCGCCGACGAAGGTGTGTTGATGATGATAACAACCACTCTATACCAACCTCCATCCTGGCACATAATTTTAAGGAAGAAGGAGGCCAAACCCTTTTCCACCTTCCTCAAAATAGAGGGAGTGATCTTTAAGTACCTCACTAAAAGACCTACCTGCTGTTACATTTTAGCTCCTAGGATTATAATAATAGTTTTTCAATTTATATAATACAAATTTTTAAATTTGTATAAAATGAAAGGTTTCAACCAGACACAACACACGATGCGTTGACCTAACATAAATGGTGGCGTCAACTTGTAAGTAGGTTAATGGGAAGTTTTTCGGGTCTTTAAAATTTTAATTTATTTTTTACTTTACTTTGTGCGGTAAAGCGATCGAGCGGTGTCCTGTATGACCTAAAATAAATATCAATTGCGAAGTTTATTTACCATCAAATCAGGTCTCATCTCTTAGTATTTAAATAAACCCTACCGTAACATCACCTACCATAAACACACGCATATTAAATTTTCAAATTTAAATAAAATTGCTCCGAGCTACAATTCGATATGCATCAACACAACTATATAATAACCAATAATTTTACCACAATTTACATTCAATACAATCAAAACCGATTAGAACCATTTATCTACTTAAATAATTCTAAAATCAATAAACAAATTAAATCAAAAATAAATAATTTATGAAGAACTTGATTATGTTTTGTGTCCCCAGTTATATCCAAAATCTAATTATACCGGCTTATATTGTGGAAAGCTTTTAATATCTATTTTCATATATACAGTATTTGATTGTTGGTAGGATGATAATTTTATGTTTTTAACAACAACAAAATAACAAAATCTATGATTATTATGAATAGACATGAACATTATTTATATATATATATATATATATATATATATATATATATATATATATATATATATATATATATATATATATATATATATATATATATATATATTCAATATATACATACATTTATAAATAAATACCAAAAGTTTAAGCTTTAAGGTAAATATATAGTTATTTATGTATTTAATTGACTTACACGAGCTTTTAACCATAAATACCCCATAATATTATAACCTGAGTGTTACAGCATACACAAATTTAATATGGTATTGTTATATATTGTGATGAATACGTTTATAATGTGTTAATTTTCTTCGACTCTAGAAAAATCATTCAATCATGTGCACATACGCATTTATAAAACGACAAAGATAAAAATCTATCACTGTCGCAAAAAAAAAAATCCAACGATTATCACTTTATATTCTTCCAAGTTGTTACTATCTGTAAGAAGTTAGTTTTAAATATAATATATATAAATATATATATATATATATATATATATATATATATATATATATATATATATATATATATATATATATAAATACATATATATATATATATATATATATATATATATATATAAATATATATATATATATATATATATATATATATATATATATATATATATATATATATATTATTTTTCTTTGGAAGGAGGGGTTTCGAGAGATAAAACAATTTCTAGATTGGTAATGAATTTTTAATTGATAAATTAAATTACGACACGCAACAGTCTATGGTTTTGTCGAGGTATTTTTGATTAAACCGGCGACGAAAAAGATAGGGATTCTATTCGTACGTTGACGATGCAAATGGAAAATGGGAACTTTCAAATAGATTAATACAGGCATGGGGACGTGGGAATAATAATTAAAATTGATTATTTAGTTAAGTTAATTTATATTGGTTTTGTTTTTGGAAAATAAAGTGTGGTTATATGTTTGTGGCATTTAACTATTTGTTATGTTGAATTTCATTCAAAATCATTTATATTTAAGTTTTGTCGTTAATTTTATTAAATTGGTTTTCTTTTATTTTCAAGATTGTGATTCTGTTGTGATCAACAACTACATTTAAATTTGTCCTTGGTTCAAGTGTAATAGGTCCTAAAATCTTCATCTTCATCTTTTTACTACATGATACTATATTTGTAAAATTAAATAATTCTATATGGTTCATACTGCACAAACTCAGTCTAACATTACAGAGTATATTTATTTATTTATTAAATTGACCTTCAGCATGCAATGACTATGCAATTAGTTTACAATAAATTTATATAATGATTCCAAGTAACAACTCCAACAACGTCAATGAAAAAAATAAAAATGTATAATATTTGTTTAGCAATTGCTCTTTTGCAGAAATCGCGGTAAATATTAAAATCGAAATATTCCGCTACGGTATTAAAATCGCGTTGAATGCACAGTATAGCGTTATGGCTGCTATAATTATTATTACCCATTGTAGGAGTTTAAAAAAATTTACGTTGTCTTAAGTTACGTTGAGGAGCATAAATATTTAAACGCTGAAGTAACTCGACATAGTCAAGTTTACCATAGACAATATCCCGTGAAAATGTAGCACTAGCACTAGCACTAGCACGGTAAAAATTCGAGAATAATTTTAAAACTTTTTTGACTGCAGATAGGCCCTAAACTATTTCGATTTAATATTTTAACATTAAAATATCTAGATGAACAAACTTTAAAAAATCTCAACATAATGTTTAAAACTAATGCTCAACAAGTTTTACTCTGAATAATAAACGTTTCAATTTTCAACCAAAACTGTCTGTAAAATAGTATCTTTGGTTCAAAAAGAAAACATTTGTGTTTAAAATCTAACAGGGGGTTGATTTAAAATATGAACTCGTTAGTTTGTAATCTGATAAAAAATTTTAAAATTATTATTTTTTTTTAATTACAAATACCAATTAAAAAATTCGGTCTCTCATCAGGCTGCAGCAACCAAACTGCAAAAATGTTTATTTTTTTTAAAATGTTTATTGATTTATATTCTTATACTATTACATATTTGTACATTGGTTCTTAAGCTAGTTTTAAACTTTACTTAGTTGTATAAACTTATTTAAAAGATTATTTAGGTTGGTAGATTGACATAACTTTAGCATGTTTCCATACTAAAAGAAAATAAGATAGGCGAATGCATGCATTTAATATTGCTAATAGATACATGATGCCTTTTTTTGGGAGATTTTTGATTACTAGAGGTGACAAATTATCATGGCCAGAGGCCTTATTTGGACAGACATTTTTTGAGAATTTGTCTCAGTTCTGGTGGATGAATAACATCACCAGAAGTAAGTTTAATTGAATATGATTCTATTTTTTGGACTGATTTTTGAGCTTGTGATTTTGGGATCTGTTGGATTGAGAGAGATTTGGTGTGCGAGATGAAATTGTTTCGTAAGAAAGTTGGCTTTATTGGAATTTTTATACGCTACTTGATCATTCGATTTTAGTGGTGGCATTTTATTATCTCGTTTTTTTAAGTTTCTAACTAACTTCCAAACCGAGATGTGATGAGGTTTTATATCTCTAAGCTTTTTATCCCATGTTAGAATTTTCTACTAGTTTAGCTTTGATTAATTTGGTTACTAGGGTGTCTAGATGATCGATCTAGTATTCGCCCCGCAATACACCCAAGCCTCTTGCGCTGTAAAATTAAATATTTAACTACACTATAAAAAGGATGTCTATGGTTGTGAAATTATTTGAATTAGAGATTATTGGTTTGTTAGTTTATTTATGTTAAAATCAATGAATTCCGAGCTGGAAAAGGAGTTTGGCTTCCAAGTCAAGTTATTATCGATGTAACCACGGAATGATCTCCATACGATTTTTCCTCGAGATAGAGCCGAAGGTATTATTGTTGGACTGGTACTAAGTTCAAAAAGAACTAGATACTGGTTTGATAACAAATCATTTATGGATTCTATATTAGTGATTTTTGAATAATTTTTGGAACGAATTAGGTCTATAGTTGAACGATTTCTACCGCGAACAAAACAAGTTGGTTCAATGGGTTGATTTAATAAGATATTATTGTTAGAGGTTATGATGTGATTGAGAATGTTTCCACAGCTGTTGGCCATAGTGCAATTCCAATTACGGTGCTTTGCATGGAGTGTTATAAATAGCTACAAGGGTTAATATTTGGTTATATAATTCTATATCTATGGCAATACTTTCAATTCTACTAAGTGGAATAGGTGTTAGTAATTTCTATTTAAGTGATTTATGGATTAGTATAACTACTCCGCCACTATTTGTTGTTTTATTAGTATTTGGATTAGCTCTATTATACCTGTGAATATTGTAGCTGGATAGAATAAAGTTCTTATCTTGTCAATCATCAAAGTTATTTATACTGTTTGCATGTAAAACATGGCGATGTTCATGGCAGCTTCCTCAACATTGATTTTGAAGATTTGATGATCATGATGAGGGTTTTTAAATGTATTGATGATTTCCTTTATGTTCAGGATCGGCTGTAATTCCTCAACTTGCGCCTTTAATTCTGCAAAAATGTTCCTGTTGCTGTTTAGGCGTATCCGTTGGTGGCTTTTCTGGAGAGTTATGTTCTGGTTTTGGTGCTGGTTTATTTGTTTTACAAAAATTAACAGGTGGTGCCGGAGCTGGTACATATAATATTGGTCTGGGTGTAATCACTGTTTCCTCTCGTTGTTTGACTCTCGTGGTTTTGTATCGTTGATAGGCACTACATCATTTGTAGTTTGCCACGTGATCTCTACTGTAGTTGACGCATTTTGCTATTCCTTCAGTTAAAAAATGTTGCCATGTAACAACGCAGTTACACAGCAACCTACATTTCTCTTTGAGCTATTTGATGTTTGTTGCCTCTCTGGCAAAACGCGCTACAAGCAACGGTATATTTGATTTGGTTTTGCGGTTTGCCACTGATTTGACTGCAACTCTCGCGTTGGTGATGGCCAACTTCACAGTCTTGGCCTCTACTTGATAAAGGCCGAAAATTATGGCCGTGTATTCTCGTTCATTTTCGGAAGTGAACGAGTGAAACTGGTGCGAAAGTCTTCCCAGACATTGGGTCAACCGTTGATGTTGATCCTGGTTTTTTGCATTTAATCGCACTCGTCCGGTGCGATTAAGAATTTTGGCAGTAAAATTTGTGATCTCGATGAAGTTTGTTCATTTTGCAAGCAATGACTCAACCTCCTCCATCTTGCAGTCCACAATGATGGGAGGGGTTTTTGCCTTAACTATAGGCTCGGTCTCTAATCAGACTGAAGCAACCAAACTGCAAAAATGTCTTGGTTCATACTAGGTTTTTATACTTTGTATGATCACGTTGTTCTAGTGAATTATAGATAAAAACCAGGCAAATTTCGTTTATTACACCTTCAATGTGTTAAATTTTTTAATATGGAAAAGTTAACCTAGCTCTTATGTCTTTTTTTTAGTTGAGAACCGTTATGGACAATTTTAAAACTTTTATGTTTTAAACTTTAATATTTAAAAGAAAATTTTGGATTTTTTAAACCTTTTATGGTTAAATTTAGTATGACTAAATATATAATTTTTTGGTACTTAAAATCAAACTGTTAGAGTTTTCTTTATATTAGTAGCCAAAAAAAAGGATTTATAAAGTGTTAAGTGCTTTTTGATTTTATTTTAGATCAACTCTTTTTATGTTTAAAATTAATACATTTTAACTTTTTTTGGGCCTAACAAAGAACACCCATAATAAGGTGAAAGTTTGTAGTCGTCGTGCTCGAGCAATGGAATATGTTAATAATTGACATTTTACCACATTCAAAAATAAAAGATTAGTGGAACACCAATTAGAAAAATTGCTTAAATCACGTTAAGAAACATCACGTTCCAACCTACTGGTAATGTCAGCAAAAATGTTTATACCGTCAGCAAACAAAATACTCGAATATTCGAAACAATCCACGACGTCATTAATAAACAATATAAACAAAAGGGGTCCTAAATGGCTACCCTAATACCTCAGGGTATCATGTACCAGACTATGCAACGAAACACATGGATTAGGTATCATCTATATTTTAACTTACATTTTCCGATTAGATAAGTATTACCTCAGCCAATCTAATGGAATAAAGTTACAGTTAAGTTCACTTAGATTATGCAACAATAATCGGTGGTTTACTTTATCGAAAGCTTTAGCCAAATCAGTATATAATAAACCTGAACTTTCGAAATGATCGATTCAATTAAATTATTCCGGAAAACAGCCAAGTTGGTAACCTTTGAACAACCAGAAAGGAATCCATGCTGGCGTTCGTTCAATCAATAATACGAATGGAAGTACATCACATCTTTGACATGTGATTCGAAAAATTTGGGAATGCAAGTCAGAACTGCAATTAGGCGAAAACTATTAACGATACTCCGCAAACCGCTTTTGTAGATAGGTATAATATTAGATATTCACCAAAGATCGAGAAAGATGTTTAAGTATAAGGATACTGGAAAACCACCAGGATCAGGTCTTTTCAACATGCTTACAAAAAATAATATTCTGTTTATTCGACAGCGACAATTGAAGAATATGAGTACTACCATTTACAAATACAGTTTTAAAATATTCCGAAATGAAATTGCATTAGATGTTTGGCCATTAAAATTTATAAACGCCGGTAAGCCGTTAATATAATTTTTAAGTTTGACATTTCTTCGGATTACATCGTAAACTGTCTGCTATATTCACAAAAATTGATTTAGACATGAAAACTATTTACGTATAGTGTTAAACTGAGTACATGCAAAAGCTGATTCCGTTTGCCTATATACCATGTGAACTTTACTGCGCAGTACCACAAGTTGTTTCAGTTCTTTAGTGAGCCACGGATCTTTAAGGCTATAAGACTTTTTTATTTTAATTTTAGGAACAAATTTTTCAATTGCGTACTTTAACAAATCATTAAAGGTATCTACTGAACGGTTCATATTTACACTAGATAGAGTAAACATCCAATTTTCTTCAGCCAAATCTATTTATTGAAGTATAATCGGCTTTCGATTAATTATACTTGACATAACTTTTGTTGAAATTAAGGTTGCTCAGATTCTGCAAAGCCAATTCGATTGTTATTGGAGTATGGAAAATACTTGAATAGCCGGCAAAATTCGATTATTAGTATGAAAATTAAATCCAAAAAAGGACCACGACTGTTTGGTATAGTGTTTATCTGAGAAGCACCTAAGCTCGCCATATAACCACATATTGTGGCAGAAGAAACATTCGTATTAGAAAGGATAAAAACATTTGCATCAATCAACCAAAATGAATCCGGAAAATTACAATCGCCGAATATACTATGGTAATTGCAATAATATATATAAAAGCTTCCATATATAATAAGCTCTAAGTTTAGGGGTAACAATAGTCTAACTGCTTTGTTTAAAATATTTTTATAGGACGTACTTGTATCCGGTACGTTTCCGGTAAAGACTTTATCGTTTATTCTGAATAAAGGTTTCTTTACTCCATGCGATGGTAACTACTTTTACTGTTATATTTGCCACTTAATCATGTCTTGTCCAACATCGTCTGAGTTGATGAGATTACCATCACTTTTTCTTCCCCAGTTCTAATGTTTCGGGTTTTTGCATTAAATTTTCACTAAAAAACTTTTCTAAACATTTTCTTAAAATTAAAGATATCCTTTAAGAGATCATTAACTATTCGAAGTACTAAACCAGGTGTCCAGAGCCAAAAACAATTGAAGAAATAATACATCTTAACTATTGTATGATTTTGTATAAAAACTTTATCAGAAACATAAAGGCTATAGCACAGTAACTGAACAAAATAAAATGATTTCAAGAGGAAAACTAGGGCTTAGTGACTTCAGATGGAAAACTGAGATGAAATGAATACATCCACAGTGCTCAGTATACATGATATACTTTGAATGAGATGATGTACATGAGCAAGGATTAGGCGTAGTAAAAACTGCTACAGCGAAACAATTTTATTTTCTACAGGAGGATTGTATCTTTTCTGATAATTTTGGGGTCTTAATAAAAATGAGACTGTTCTTGTTTTCTTTTTTTGTTAAGGTAAAAGGAATCAATATTAAAAATGATATTTTCCAAAACGAAGTAAGGAAATCTAAACTTTTATTACCCCACACTATTCAATCTACATTTTTAACCAGACTACTACTCTAGTCCCTGTGGTTGGTGGCACTTCCATGCCTCGTAAAATACCCCTGAATGAGCATATTATCTTTAAAATTGTGGAAAGCGACTAAACAAATGTTGGATCACTGGGTTGCTTATACGCAAAAACTTTATTAACTGCCAACATAAATAAATATGGACACCGCAAAAGTTTAACCAGTCTTCCGCCCACATTAATGGACATTTAGTTCAGGATTGGTACGTGGAACGTGCAGTTTCTAAGAAAACCACACACGTTTTATGGTACGGTATCAGCAATAAACAAGTGTCTTTTGTAACTCGTTGCTTTCTAAGACACTCGATGACCAAATAGTAGAGACCATGTGTCCCAAGACTATATGCTTTATAGTGAAGAATTTATAGTGGAGATGTAGGTATCTGTGAGAGGAGAGCTATCATTTGGTTGATGCAGAGAAAGCATGACAATGCCTTTGTCAGGTAGAGAACGACTTGTCATTTTCGATTTGTCTAGAACATTACGAAAAATAAGCTTCAGATCGACCCGATAGAGTCGGATTATTGATACGGTACATGCCAGCAATGGCTTGTAACAAACATCTATTATTTATATTTTACCACTCTAAAAATGAATTTTCAAAGCTTATGTTATATTTTTTTTTTAATTATAAAGCTCAATAACTATTTTCCAACGATCAAAATCAATAAATGCGGTCGTAAAACAACAAAACACTATCGAAATGATTTTACAAAACATAAAAAAATCAGAGAGCATAAACAAAATAGCAAACATAGAAAAATAATAAAATCGAACTTTTATGATTTTTCAAAATCATGATATCGTAAAGCTTTTGTATATATTTGATTATAGTTGGTGTAACAAATTTAAAATAAATCGCATCAAATTGTTAAATTGAAAATCGTTTTTCATTTTTATTATTATTATTTTTATTGCAACCATTACCATTACAATTATTACTATAACGATTTTTTTTATACTGATGAACAATTATTAATATTATTATCATTGTAGAAGATAATTTTCAATTTTTTTTTTATAAATTTCAATTCGGAAAATCGTTTTCATTTATTTTAATTTTTTTTACGATTTCCATTTATTTTATTGCATCGGTATGCAAACACAATGAAATTGGTGTACCAATAAATGAAAATTGAAAATTGTATACGAAACAAAAAAAAACTTGGAATGATGTGTAATGCATTATTTTGATACTATAGATGTGAAAGATATTAGATTTTAGTATCGACATGTATGTTAATGAAACCAAAATGTAAAATGTAATTGAATTTGTTGGACTAAATTTGGCGATTACTAATGTTTTTTTTCCTTTTTTGCAGGACTCTTCGAAAATAACACAACTTGACTGGAGGAGTTTTTCCATCCAGATCGATAATTTTATGTAAGTCCAAATTAATAATTTTAAGACATTTTAAATAAAAGCTGGCTCTGCAATCCCAGATTCAAGATTCTCTGCGGTATTTTAATTCTTTGCGTTTCAATGTTGCAGATGCATTGAATTTCAATAACAAGATAGGCGGCATTCAATAATAATTGCAAGTCTTCATTACATTATAATTACGTGTTAGCATTTCATTTCAATCAAGAAGTTGCATGTCAATTTTAAATTAGGAATGCGTTGCATTTCACTGTCAAAGGTTGATTGCACTTTTTTGTCGAGACTGCATCGGACTTTAACCTTAAAGTAGCATTCTCACAAGCTGCATTGATCTCTTTCTTACTTCAATATTTTTAGAACCTAGACGCTGCATTTGGCAATTGCACCTTAACCTTAAGACTATATGGCAAATTATCTTTGAAACATCATTAAACTTCTATTTGGCTGCATTCGAATTAAATTTTGAAGCTGCACTGCATTCCAATCTAAATGATCACGTCATTTAAATCACGTGACCGTATTGCATTTCATTTCCATTACAAGGCTGCATTGCATTTCAATTACGAGGTTGCATTGACTTTATCATCAAGGCTGCAATGCTACCATTGTTATGCTACGAAATCAAACCAAGACTTACATTATTATATTATTATATTATTATATTATTATATTATTATATTATTATATTATTATATTATTATATTATTATATTATTATATTATTATATTATTATATTATTATATTATTATATTATTATATTATTATATTATTATATTATTATATTATTATATTATTATATTATTATATTATTATATTATTATATTATTATATTATTATATTATTATATTATTATATTATTATATTATTATATTATTATATTATTATATTATTATATTATTATATTATTATATTATTATATTATTATATTATTATATTATTATATTATTATATTATTATATTATTATATTATTATATTATTATATTATTATAATATTATATTATTATATTATTATATTATTATATTATTATATTATTATATTATTATATTATTATATTATTATATTATTATATTATTATATTATTATATTATTATATTATTATATTATTATATTATTATATTATTATATTATTATATTATTATATTATTATATTATTATATTATTATATTATTATATTATTATATTATTATATTATTATATTATTATATTATTATATTATTATATTATTATATTATTATATTATTATATTATTATATTATTATATTATTATATTATTATATTATTATATTATTATATTATTATATTATTATATTATTATATTATTATATTATTATATTATTATATTATTATATTATTATATTATTATATTATTATATTATTATATTATTATATTATTATATTATTATATTATTATATTATTATATTATTATATTATTATATTATTATATTATTATATTATTATATTATTATATTATTATATTATTATATTATTATATTATTATATTATTATATTATTATATTATTATATTATTATATTATTATATTATTATATTATTATATTATTATATTATTATATTATTATATTATTATATTATTATATTATTATATTATTATATTATTATATTATTATATTATTATATTATTATATTATTATATTATTATATTATTATATTATTATATTATTATATTATTATATTATTATATTATTATATTATTATATTATTATATTATTATATTATTATATTATTATATTATTATATTATTATATTATTATATTATTATATTATTATATTATTATATTATTATATTATTATATTATTATATTATTATATTATTATATTATTATATTATTATATTATTATATTATTATATTATTATATTATTATATTATTATATTATTATATTATTATATTATTATATTATTATATTATTATATTATTATATTATTATATTATTATATTATTATATTATTATATTATTATATTATTATATTATTATATTATTATATTATTATATTATTATATTATTATATTATTATATTATTATATTATTATATTATTATATTATTATATTATTATATTATTATATTATTATATTATTATATTATTATATTATTATATTATTATATTATTATATTATTATATTATTATATTATTATATTATTATATTATTATATTATTATATTATTATATTATTATATTATTATATTATTATATTATTATATTATTATATTATTATATTATTATATTATTATATTATTATATTATTATATTATTATATTATTATATTATTATATTATTATATTATTATATTATTATATTATTATATTATTATATTATTATATTATTATATTATTATATTATTATATTATTATATTATTATATTATTATATTATTATATTATTATATTATTATATTATTATATTATTATATTATTATATTATTATATTATTATATTATTATATTATTATATTATTATATTATTATATTATTATATTATTATATTATTATATTATTATATTATTATATTATTATATTATTATATTATTATATTATTATATTATTATATTATTATATTATTATATTATTATATTATTATATTATTATATTATTATATTATTATATTATTATATTATTATATTATTATATTATTATATTATTATATTATTATATTATTATATTATTATATTATTATATTATTATATTATTATATTATTATATTATTATATTATTATATTATTATATTATTATATTATTATATTATTATATTATTATATTATTATATTATTATATTATTATATTATTATATTATTATATTATTATATTATTATATTATTATATTATTATATTATTATATTATTATATTATTATATTATTATATTATTATATTATTATATTATTATATTATTATATTATTATATTATTATATTATTATATTATTATATTATTATATTATTATATTATTATATTATTATATTATTATATTATTATATTATTATATTATTATATTATTATATTATTATATTATTATATTATTATATTATTATATTATTATATTATTATATTATTATATTATTATATTATTATATTATTATATTATTATATTATTATATTATTATATTATTATATTATTATATTATTATATTATTATATTATTATATTATTATATTATTATATTATTATATTATTATATTATTATATTATTATATTATTATATTATTATATTATTATATTATTATATTATTATATTATTATATTATTATATTATTATATTATTATATTATTATATTATTATATTATTATATTATTATATTATTATATTATTATATTATTATATTATTATATTATTATATTATTATATTATTATATTATTATATTATTATATTATTATATTATTATATTATTATATTATTATATTATTATATTATTATATTATTATATTATTATATTATTATATTATTATATTATTATATTATTATATTATTATATTATTATATTATTATATTATTATATTATTATATTATTATATTATTATATTATTATATTATTATATTATTATATTATTATATTATTATATTATTATATTATTATATTATTATATTATTATATTATTATATTATTATATTATTATATTATTATATTATTATATTATTATATTATTATATTATTATATTATTATATTATTATATTATTATATTATTATATTATTATATTATTATATTATTATATTATTATATTATTATATTATTATATTATTATATTATTATATTATTATATTATTATATTATTATATTATTATATTATTATATTATTATATTATTATATTATTATATTATTATATTATTATATTATTATATTATTATATTATTATATTATTATATTATTATATTATTATATTATTATATTATTATATTATTATATTATTATATTATTATATTATTATATTATTATATTATTATATTATTATATTATTATATTATTATATTATTATATTATTATATTATTATATTATTATATTATTATATTATTATATTATTATATTATTATATTATTATATTATTATATTATTATATTATTATATTATTATATTATTATATTATTATATTATTATATTATTATATTATTATATTATTATATTATTATATTATTATATTATTATATTATTATATTATTATATTATTATATTATTATATTATTATATTATTATATTATTATATTATTATATTATTATATTATTATATTATTATATTATTATATTATTATATTATTATATTATTATATTATTATATTATTATATTATTATATTATTATATTATTATATTATTATATTATTATATTATTATATTATTATATTATTATATTATTATATTATTATATTATTATATTATTATATTATTATATTATTATATTATTATATTATTATATTATTATATTATTATATTATTATATTATTATATTATTATATTATTATATTATTATATTATTATATTATTATATTATTATATTATTATATTATTATATTATTATATTATTATATTATTATATTATTATATTATTATATTATTATATTATTATATTATTATATTATTATATTATTATATTATTATATTATTATATTATTATATTATTATATTATTATATTATTATATTATTATATTATTATATTATTATATTATTATATTATTATATTATTATATTATTATATTATTATATTATTATATTATTATATTATTATATTATTATATTATTATATTATTATATTATTATATTATTATATTATTATATTATTATATTATTATATTATTATATTATTATATTATTATATTATTATATTATTATATTATTATATTATTATATTATTATATTATTATATTATTATATTATTATATTATTATATTATTATATTATTATATTATTATATTATTATATTATTATATTATTATATTATTATATTATTATATTATTATATTATTATATTATTATATTATTATATTATTATATTATTATATTATTATATTATTATATTATTATATTATTATATTATTATATTATTATATTATTATATTATTATATTATTATATTATTATATTATTATATTATTATATTATTATATTATTATATTATTATATTATTATATTATTATATTATTATATTATTATATTATTATATTATTATATTATTATATTATTATATTATTATATTATTATATTATTATATTATTATATTATTATATTATTATATTATTATATTATTATATTATTATATTATTATATTATTATATTATTATATTATTATATTATTATATTATTATATTATTATATTATTATATTATTATATTATTATATTATTATATTATTATATTATTATATTATTATATTATTATATTATTATATTATTATATTATTATATTATTATATTATTATATTATTATATTATTATATTATTATATTATTATATTATTATATTATTATATTATTATATTATTATATTATTATATTATTATATTATTATATTATTATATTATTATATATTATATTATTATATTATTATATTATTATATTATTATATTATTATATTACTATATACAAAATTGCAAATTATTTGGAGAACAAACAACTGACTGCACCTAGTGTATAAAAATAAATTTAGAGTTTGGCTATAAGCTCTGGACCTAGAGTATGAACTTGGAAGACGACCTACCATCAAACAAACCAAAATAAGAGACATTATAGCAGCATTTGCAAATACTAATACTCCAAGATATGCAATAATGCTTCCTAAACGAGGACAGTATCAACATCCATTTCATAAAGAAGGTGTCAATTTCTGTGGTCTGCATAGAGACCACCTGACAATATTCCAAAAACAAAGGAAATGTATGAGGGAGCCAGACAGTTTAAAGCTGGGAAACGTCGTATTAATTGCAAACTTATCAATATCATATTGGTAATTTTAGGCAGGTTAAGACACAATTAGCAAATGACGTCAACATACGGATTGTGAGTGGACGTTTACCAAATACTAACACAATTGTTGAAAGACAACGTTTTTGTGATTATTCAAACCTTGATGACAGCTATGCTGAACCCATTCAAAAAACTTACGACTTCATAAAATGAATAATTTATATAGTTAATCAAATATGCCTATTGGGGAAAATATGGTCGAAAATATTAAATGACATCTTACTGACTTTAATAATCTTATTAGAGATAAAAATAAAAATTAAATATACGTAATATTAAAAAGCAGTTCTAAGAACCTTAGATATTTCAATGCTTTCAGAACCTTTAACAAATATCAAAGAAAGTGTAATAGATAAATGAATTAGTTGGAAATAAACCAAACCTGATCTTTAAAAAATATTGGTCATTCGAAACCTACAATCTACGACCTTCCTATAATGATAGTTCTTTAATAGAAGTCTAGAATCAAAAGTCGATAAAAGCATCAAATGTTCTACTGTAAAAATTGATAAATTGTGTGCTTTAGAATTACTGTTGAGACAGTAAAACTTTTTAACCTAAACTCAATCTATATTGCTCGATTCCAAACCTTCTTAAATTTTAAGTTTGACCAATAGCTATAGAATTTCATTTATTTGCATGAAGAAAAAAAATGTTTTCTCACGGAGTCACAACCGCATTTTGCATTTACGTGAAGTTTTTTGTTCATACATTTTCTATACTATCGAATTTCCCGAACGGAAATATTAAACTATACAGTTGAATTTAATATGTTCGACTCTTCATATAAATAATGGCTGAATATTGATTAAACAATCGACATCATTATATTTAAATAGTCTATTTTGTATTTTAGTTATTGATTAGCAAAATTAAAACTTTTTGTTTACAGAGATTCATTCGAGCTATCGATAAGAAATAATTTATTGTGATAGTTCTATGAATTACGCTAAAAGTTAGCTAAGTTTTTGAATTTATTTATAAATCCTTATAATTTACTTACAACACGATTTAACATTATTTTTGGGGTAAATTTTTAAATTGGTTTATGTGTTTAAATCAATCAATTATATTTAAAGAGACTATGAAGTACGTTTGGTCGAGATGATGTATCCAAGTTTGCGAATCAATCCCTAAAAATAAAATTAATAAAATGATGACTTTAAGCTTTTATTTTGGCCTTGTTACTAATAATTTGGGGTGTCTAACAACTATATGGCATCTAATAAGATAAAAGGATTATAATAAAACGCTATTGCGAATGAACTGATGCTTATTTAAATTGGTGATCGAATAATTGAGTTCAACCTAATAAATACAATAAATTTAAGTCGAAAAGGAAACGTAGGAAAAGAAAGATTAAAAAGCAAATTAAATAATAAAATTTTTTTTCTGTTAATAAAATAATAATAAAGCTAACCAATCCTACAATTTGGGGGCTCAACCTAAACGATTAGAAAAATCGTAGCAAAATCCAATTTTGGTGATTTGCGTTTCGAATTTTAAACGTTAAAGCAACATCCCTGGACCGAACCATCGCTCATGCCAGTACAGGCTAGCTGGAGCAATGCAATGTACAGATGGATATTTAAAAAAACGATATTGTATTCGCGCGTCCTCGATTTGGCTAGTTAGTAATGGTGTAAAGTAGGACGTTAAGTTAACCGTTGGACGTTAAGAGTTGGGGAGCTTTGGCTCCAGAACAGATTGTATGGAATAAACACAAAAAAGGCAATTTTTTATAAGTGAGGATAAATTTTTGTGAATCCACGTTTTTTATAAACCTTTGAAAAGAAAAGCAACAGCAAAAAAATTATTGGTTTTATATTTGTATATCTACGAGTTTGTAAAGTAAAGTTAGATTCCTGCACTACGTTATATAAAACAAAAGGCAATCAAAAAACCAAATTCTTTGTTTATGGATGAAATTTTAAACTTTTTCACAATTTTAAAGAAACATAATTTACCAGGTCTAAATAATTTGAACGCAGATTTTATAAAAGACGCTGAGATGACGAGTAAAAAATTTGAGCAAAGCTGGCGTTAAAAGCCAGTCCAGAAATTAATAATTTGGAAACACTTAAAAAATTACTACATGACGAATTTGCAGCTCAACTGTCTAGTTTAGACATACATACAAAAATTATCGTCCATGTCAAACCTGAGGCGATAACGCAGGCACTCTTAGATTTGGTGTTGGATGGATTACTAGGTTGCTGGATGCTTAGGAGCAGGGTCATTTTGACTAATTTTGGTGTCGTCCGTAGATTTGTGTGTAGAGGTACACCGCATTGAGGTGTATTATTCCCCCTTCTTTAGAACTTGGTCACAAATGGCCTGTTACTAAGCCTGGTAGAGGGATTTGTAGTGGTTGCTTATGCGGATGATGTTGCAATTGGTATTTTCGGTAAATATTCAAGTACCCTGAGAGAGCCCATGCAGCCCTTGGTATTATTATCAAATGGACTAATAGGTGCGGTCTAAATGTTAATCCACTTAAAACTGAAGGGGTTATTTTTTCCAGGAAGTATATAAACTTCCCTTTTTTGACCCACCCACCCTTAACGGTGCTGGTTTGATAAAGTAAAATCACTGATAAAGTAAAATTATTGGGTTTTATTCTAGACAACAAACTGACTTGGAAGCCTAATATTTTGGAAGGAGTAAAAAAAGCTACTGTAGCACTATATTCCTGAAATGCCATTGGAAAAGGATGAGGGCTTAATACCCATATCGTTCACTAGCTTTACACCTTTGTAGTTAGACATGTTCAAGTTTACGGAGTCTAGAAGCACTTCCACTCAAGCACTGGAGATTCTCTGTCATTTTATACCTCTTGATATTTTAGCTAAACAGATGGCTGCTTGTACAGCTGCTAGGCTCATATCAATTTCCCTGTGGACCTGCAATACTAAGGAGAACTCATCTATTCTAAATAACAAAGGAATGCACAAATCAATCGACTATACCATCCCGTCATCCCACCTCGAAGCTTAATTTATAACTGATATTCCCTCATAAATCTTAAACTCTCTTTACACCTTCCTGATCACTGTAGTGTTTTTCAGGCAGAGCTAATTGCAATTAAAGAGGCAATAGATTGGATGAAGTATAATGTAATATCTTTAAGAGATATTGGCAATTTTACGGACAGTCAGGCTGCAATTAAGCTCCTACAATCAGGCTTACTCAAGTCGAAAGTAGCCCGGAACTGTCTCTTATCACTTAACGAGATAGCTGAACAGATGGCTGAACGATTGCATTCACAAACAATTTTGTACATAACTTCTTTTTGATCTGATCTACCTACTGTTCGAAAATTATATCTTTTTAAGCAATGACTGAGATGTTCGTATAATGTTTTTATGTATGCGATTACAATAATTTTGACTTGGTCACCTTTTACTAATGGAGTAATATACACTGACTGATTGTTTTTATGCTGTGTGAAATATTTGTATATTGAAGATTTAATTATTGGTTTGAAAAAGGAAAATGGATAGTTAGGAAGTAAAAGGCTGCAGTAAAATTTAAGAAAACTAGCACGCTGGTCTTCATGACAAACTCACCAACAGCTGGACTGACTGGCGAACCCATTGGTGAACCAGAATGATGTTTGTACATCTTATTATTGAAATAGAATTCGCAGTTTTGAAAAACCAATGCCATTACTTCTATGAATTTTGCTTTCTTCTATTTCGTTTTTGGATTTCTTTTTTATTTCCACCCACTTTTTATTGTATCCTGTGGTAATACAATATTTTTGATATTCTGTTTGAACTCGGTGGAGTTTTTTACAGTTCTATCGGAGTTTCCTGCCTTTTTATTCAAAATTCTGGACAAAAAGACAGACAAGGCATATGGTGTTCCAATTGAACTTACAATTGGCCGGTAAGGGGTGTTTGGTTTATATATTTTAGGTAGGCCATACAGTTTTGCCATTATATCGTGATGACACCTTAATTCTGTAATCCATTTCTGTAATTTTGCCTTCATTTTGCGAAAAAGTAACAATCTGATTAAGGTTTCGTTGTATGGTTGTAGTGTTTTCTTTTTCTAATGCTGTGTAGATGTTAGTATCTAAGTAACATCATCTCCATCTTGGTTACATAGTCAGATCATGTGAAAACAACGGTTAAATTTGAAATATCACGTACTAGATTTAATTCGTATGAATTCAAACGTTGTCTATGCTCATCTCGGTTTTTTTTAAATTAGTTAATATATTAACTAGCTTATTTCGCAGCAATGGGTTTTCTAATTCTTCATCAGGGTCCACAAAAAGTGCACTCTTGATGTTGACAATGATTTGAACATATAGGGAACCGATACTTTGGAGATCGAAGGTCAATAATTTTCTCCAAATGCAAAAATATCGCACACTTTTTTGGGAAGTACTGTTTCTGGTAAATTGATTAGTTATTGACTGTTGGTATCAGCTGTGGAGGAGAGTCCGTTATAGTTATTTACATTTCCATTATCTTCATGAACCGATGTTTTTGTCATGCGACTGAATTTAGTAATGTGCGAAGATTTTATGCAATTGAACGTATTTTGTAATGTTCGTCTAATCTAATTTTGAAATTTCTAAAAAAGTATAGTTATTTAACATATAAAGTATTTAACAGGATCAGATCCATATTTTGGTTTCATTTTCTCGAAAAAATGTTCTGTCGCCATTATTGTAGATGAAGTGTTACCCCGTATTTTCAACCAAACGGGTTAAGGGAACTATGTAGTGGTTATTAGGCTGATTATAATTTAAAATCAAATCCTATTGATTTAATTGGTTAAAAGCCTATTTTTGTTTAAAAACAACAGAAACAAGGCTATAAACCAATAAAATCAAAATAATTTGAATTTAAATTTTAATCAGCCTAATAACCTCTACTTCTTATATATATATATATATATATATATATATATATATATATATATATATATATATATATATATATATATATATATATATATATATATATATATATATATATATATATATATATATATATATATATATTAATGATTTTAAAATAATTAAAAAAGTATGAAAAAATAATGTATTATTCTTTCGAATCATGACCAGGACGAAGTAATTAAAAATATTTAGTCTTGAAAAAAAGGTTAAGCTTATGCAATAGAACCAATAGTAATTTTGTAAATATTTTGCCAATTGAAAAATGTCGGATAGCCACTTGTTTAGCATTGATATTAATAATATAATTCTATTAGCCCATAAAAGTCTCGGAAAAGTTATAAAACGTTACGATTTGCATACTCGTATTAAAAAAAAAGGTGTAGAACCTATAATATCAATCCACATATTCTATAAATAGAACCAACTCACAAAAGTGTATATTTTCCTGAAACATTTTTTTATTTTTTTTTTGTTAAATTTTCGGACTCGACTTTCATTAAATTTTTTGTACCCTTATACGAAAACAACAAGAGCATATTATATATCTGGGAAGAATCCTTAAAACGAAAAAAATAAAAATAATCCACCATAATAAACGAACCATAAAGAAAATTTTTTTTTTTTTTATGAAAAACTTATCAAACACACACACACACACCAAACTTCTTTTACAAACACATACAAAACGAAGAATTGTATATATATATATATATATATATATATATATATATATATATATATATATATATATATATATATATATATGTATATATATATATATATATATATATATATATATATATATATATATAAAGGATAGCAATAAGATGATAAAGAAGACACATATAATGTTAAATCCTCAAGTTGACCATTATGGGTTTTGGATATTTAATTGCCAATATTCATATAATTTATGTTATGGATTTTGTTTGTCGTTGGTCCGTTCGGTTACAAAACTATATATGTAGGCTATTATCGTAATCATAAAAATTGATAGTTTTTTGTTTGTGTTATAAAGTGATTGTTTAAATTTTGTCCGGCTTGAAACTTAATTTACAATAATTGTTATTGGTTTGCGATTTTTATCAATGAAAGTAATCAACTTAATTAAGTTTGGTAAATTATTTTCAAATTAAGATCGATCTTAATATCATACTAAACCTTTATCTAAAATACTAAGGTGCCACCATCGAGAATAGTCTACTAACTATATGATAAAGAGGACTAAAACGTCCTTTACTGCATTTCTAAATTATTTTCAGAAATTAATTCTGATTCGAAAATTTAATATTATATGAAAAGTGAATTTAAAAAAATTATAGTTGCATAACTGTGAATTTATAAACGATGAATGAAACATTGCAGCACACAATATTTTAAATTAAATGTTGCGGCATTACTCCGCGAGAAATCAAAACGGCGGAAAATTCTGAGTTGAATATACATAAAGCTAATTTATTACTCGTATAAATATCCGAAATGTTGAGTCATTTTTCAGATGGGTGTACTGGGCGCCCAAGTATGTTTTAAGACCTAATATGAAAGTTGAACTCATCAATGAGATTTAACAAGTTATAGTTGACGTTGCTTTATCAATTGTTTTAATGGAGAATAATGCCTGAATGTGTATTTCTGCTATCTGATTTGGTTTATCGAACGTCTCGAACAATATTCGTTGGGCTTCTAAATTTGGAGCAATAAAATCCACAGAAGTTATCAAATATTACAGCTTTGTTAGGTCATCTAATTTTGGATTATTATGCACGTGGTTGTCAAAAGAAAATCGGTGATATCGCTGGAGAAGATATCAGGCTTAATTTCAGGAAGCTTCGATACAAATGATACTGTTTCTGGATTAATAACATTTGATCTGCCTTATTTACTTTAAGTTCTTCAAGCCATGCTTCTAAAGCAGGCCGTATATCATAGTATATAGTATCGAAATACCACTGAGCCGATATCTGATTCGAGCTGCTTTTCGTTAAACGATTGTAGTTCTAACTTTGTTTGATTGAATGTATTATAGTTATTGATTAGATCAGTTAGCCGCAATTTATTTGAGAGAACAAAGCGATCGCTAATTTAATTTGTACAAATTCCGATAGTTCAATTAAAGAATCTAGAAAAATTTTGTTTATTTGGTTTAATCTCTTTACGTTCGACATGATGAACATTTGGAACAAAAAAACTAATAACAAACCTGAACAAAAAGCACTCAAATAGTTTTGCCCTTAACTTGCTAATAGTTAACGTAACTTATTTAATTTCATTAAAACAAAACTAATCAAAATTCATTGTGCAGGGTTGAGTTTGTAGACTTTTTTTGTTTACATTTTATCACCAAAAAATTCTACAAATGTGATATAAAAGTGCGATATACCACCACGAAATGACCATCCTGGTTGAAGAATGACTTAATCTTGGTTTCGACCGAGAAATCAGTTGTTTTTTTTACAATAGGAAATATTTTAATTTTTTTTTTTATGTATGTGTATTGAAATTTTATGTATTAGAATCATAAATTTAAATATTTGAATTTTAACGTTGATTTTTTTCATAAAAATATATTGTAAATAGTTGCAAATCTAAAATGTTTAAAGTTTAATAAAAAATAAACGGCTTTTAGTGTTTTAAAAAAATAAATAATTCTTATTTTAATTTAAATCGCAACAAAAATACATAATATTGATATTTCAAATAAATGAAGGGTTGTCCATAAAATTTCTTAGAGTAAATTTTATATATTAGTACGAATGTAAAAAAAAACAACTGCAAAAGTTCTCTTTATTAGCACAAATCGGTTGTTTTTTCTTCAAATTGGTTGTTTTATGTTTGTATGTGTAAGTAATAAATTTTGTGTTGGGCGCAATTTTTTTGAGAATGTATACTATTCGTGTGAGGTACGATTTAAAAAAAAGAACCAATTTTTTGGTGGAAACGTACACTTAGCAGAAATAAATGTTTAAAGCAAGAAAATAAGAAAAAGAAGTAATAAAAATTTAGTACATCTAGTACAAATTTTATATGGTGGTGAACAAAACAACAGCTAAGTTTAAAAGGCATTTCATTGAATTTAGGTTCAGTCGTGTCCCAATAAATTTTAGGGTTAATATTAAAACCCCAAACAGTGTACCGGTTAAGAATGAGAGTACAGTTCTTCAATGGTTTGAACTTGGTCCTACATTATTTTAAATGTATTCCAGTTCGATGTTGTTTTTTTATAGAGATTATATCTTGTCTAACACCTTACATGCTGATATCTTTTATTTGAAGCAGCCATAATTTTAAAGTTTTTTTAAAATTAGTGAAGCTTCTAATATCTAGTAGTAAATTACTAAAAATAATTGGTGAAGCAGCAGTAAAAAAGTTTTTACGCAGGTTTAGATTAAACTTTAGGATTTGCTTTTTATATTGTAGATTTGTTCTCAGATTATAACCTGTATGAGTCACGAAATTATTTCCGCTTTTAACAAAAAATATTCTTAGATGTAAGGTAGATTTACTTGCACTACCCCAACAAGATTTACCATATTGTATGATTAATTCAGCTAATGCAAAATATATGATCTTAAGTAAGTGCTTTGAACAGTACATACGTAAGATATACAGTTTCCTAGAGACCAATAATAATCTGTTCTTTAATCCTTGAATGTGTATTTTCCAGTTTAAATCACTGTCAATTAGAACATCTAGATATTGAAATTCTTTGACAGAGTTTACAAAAAAACAATTTTCTGTAACGCATGAAGTATTTCTGCTACAATCAAACTTATGGTATCTTGCCTGAATAGGCATTGCTTGAGTAAACCGAAAATGCAGTAATTTAGTTTTGTGGCTCAAAACAAAGTAATGAGCTTTTAACGATACTGATAATTAATTTAGATCGTGTTCTATGAGAGTGACAATCTCTTTTTGGCTGGACCAGGATAGTAAATGAAAAATCGTCAGCAAAAGCAGTCATAGCCCCATAGAATTTGGGTCGAAATATTTCATTTACATAGATTAAAAATATTAAAGGTCCCAAGACCGATCCCTGCGGTACCCTCACGTTAATTGGCAGCTCCTCTGTTAAGTGCTGCTTTATCCGCAGTATTTAGACTCTTCCAGTCAAGTACGAATATAACCATTGATATAGCATCAATATAGGTAAACAATGCAGTTACCTATACCCATTTATCAATAAGTCCAGTTATCTGTTCTAAAAATTATAGTAATGCTTATTCCGTTTTTCTGTTTTTCCTGAATCTATATTGCCCGGACGATAAAAAATATATTTTATCCAAAAACGACCCAATCCTATTTTTTATGACTTTTTCAAACAACTTGGAAAAAACAGATAGTGATATTGGGCGAAATTACTTTTAGAGATTACTTTTATCATTTTTTTTAAATATTGGAACAACTAGAGCCCTCTTGAGGGATGAAAGACTCCGGTATCTAAACTGAGATTAAAAATAAAAGTTAAGATATCTACTAAAAAGAATTCCATTTTTTCACAACGTTATTCGAGTTGCCTTCCAGACCTGGAGAACATTTGTTTTTTAGAAAACGTATGATGTAGTATACCTCTAAAGTTGAGAGCTCGGATAAGACTAAGTTATCTCTCGAATCGTAGTACTGGATGATTATGTGATTTTTGACACCTGGATCAATCTGATTAGCATTGTTGTTTGACACACCAACACGCGTGAAATAATCGTTAAATTCATTTTAATTAGAGCAGGTTCATTAATTAAATGTCCATTTTGATTAATGATTTCTCTAATTCCAGTTCTGCCCGGAAGAACCTTGTTTTTGGTTTTTACGATTTCTGAATTTACAGTGTCAATTAAGATAAGGCTCTTATATTTTAATCTAATGTTGTTTACATGCTTGTTTGCAAGGTCTATCAGTTGGTATGGCAGTCGAACACTCACATACTAGTATTTCCTGTAATTTTATGTAATTAATGAGGAGAACTTTAGGATTACTTTTAGATCTAACTTTTTAGGTCCAATACTCAGTGATCAACTTGCTGAAAGGATCTCTGATCAAATCTAAATAGTACATTGTTAATAC
The DNA here is from genome assembly GCA_963556175.1 of Tipula confusa. Taxonomy (NCBI): domain Eukaryota; kingdom Metazoa; phylum Arthropoda; class Insecta; order Diptera; family Tipulidae; genus Tipula; species Tipula confusa. The sequence goes on from OY744475.1 coordinate 205,082,418, forward strand.
AGATTGCTGTCAAATCAGTAATTTGGGTTGGTCAGAGATGTTATTCAATCCAAATTCAGAAAGTCTAAGCAGTAGTTTATCCAAAAATGAACTAGGTTATTAGATTTCATAAAACCTATATTAATTTCACTCATAATGAAGCGGTTTGTGTAGAGTAAATCTCCCAAGAGCATAGTGAATTCGTTTATAAAGCTACTAACATTAGTGTAACCTAACTGATAGATATACAGACAACACAGACTAATTTGGAGCGTATAGTAAAGGGTAATCCAACGGCATTGAATATTTCGAAATGAATACTAAATTGCTTGCAATTTAAGCTGCTGCTGGCATACACTGCTACTCCACCAGAGCGTTTGTCATTCAGACAAGCTGTAAATAAATCATATCCCATTAAACTATAATCGACGGTTTCATCATTGTAAATCCAAATCTCAGCTAATCCAATTATGGGAGGCCACACCAATCCGGAGTTTAAGTATGCAAGCAGCTTATCCAAATTTTTTTTCATACTTCGAATATTTTGATAAACGAGATAGAAGTTGTTAGATATATCGCCTATTTAACAATAACAGAAGATATATATAAATATATATATATATATATATATATATATATATATATATATATATATATATATTTATATATATATATATATATATATATATATATATATATATATATATATATATATATATATATATATATATATATATATATATATAGCCATCAAGCATAATCAAAACCAGTTCGACTCTCAAATTTAAATTGTGACGTGTAGATCACAGTCCTGTGTATAACAGTTCTGGATGAGTATCAAGTAGGCGCAGGATTGCCAATTTTATGAATTCTAGATCATTGAGTTGGTGCCAGCGAAACCCCAAGTCGAAAAATATCGTTAGACAATATATGTGGTGGATCGTTGAGTCCGATGTTTTGCGTAGAAAAATTTTACTATCTTTGGCCTACAGATATTTGTATTTGATGAGTGTTTGGCAGTTTCTTAGCTTCTTTATATAGCATTGACTGGAATTTCGTAAAGTAAACGATATTGCCGAGGCCATTTCAACGGGAAATATACTTAAACCTTTGAAGCACGTCTCCACTTTTTGGCCATCGAGTTTTTTGGAGAGCAACAAGTTCCAAACGATATTCTATCATGTCTTTCTTAGCGAGTACTTGTCCCATAAGCCTACATTTAGTTTTTATTAATGTCAAAAGACGAAATTACGAGTAAATTTGGATAAAACCAATTTCCTACCAGCAGGACGGAATTTTAACGGTTAGGATATATATTCTAAAAACCCGAGGAAAATAATATACTTAAAACCGTTTTTATCACTAGCTTCGTATGTCGTTTCGAAAAATACACAAATGTTGGATTAATTTAAATCTGCCCTAAATAACAACATTCGCAACAAGTAAAAAATGTTTACAAATGATAATAGTCCACACCAAAATAATTTTCAAGCCAATTACGGGTAAAAATATACGCGAAAAAAGTTCATAAAATCTTAATTGGGACAGCAAATTGTTAAAAAAAAAAATTCAAAAAAAAAACTCAAAATTCAATGTTCGATGTAGTAAAGCTTTTATTGTGTCTATATACAATTTTTCAGAGAACCTAACAAATTTTATTTAATTTTTTTTTTTATTATGTTTTTGTACATTAAAAGCTTCGCTTATATTTTTGATGGCGATGTGATAAAAAAATATAACCATCGTTCTTGATTTTCACTTGAATACCTAACAATTTTTTCTGTTTTCGATGGGGAGCCCTGTAATAATATTTTTTTAGCGTTTTTTTGCGAATTTACACCAAAAAAATTATATTATCAACACCATGGTTTAAATAAAATAAAATGGTGAAAAAAAGGCAGCGAAAATATTTGTTGTTGTAAATGTGCGACGAGATGAAAAATTTAAATTAAATTCAATGATAAGTAGCTGTGCGTAGTATGGTGTGGGCTCAAAAAATTAAAGAATTTTTATCTAACTTTAATAGATTTTCATTTCGAATTTAAATATTTCTTTTGTTTTTCCATTTTTATTAATTTTGATCTCAACTTCTTTGGAGGTTGAAAACTCCAACTTAATTGGACTCAATTGAAATTCAACGATAACAGGTAACGTAAGGATTCAAAATCACCTGACCTGAACGAGTAGAAGTATGATCTCCTGTCTATTTGGAATTCAATACCAGAATAATCTTCAAGCAACTCTCTGTGATAGGCACTATATTATATTTTTTGTTTTTGAGTTAGACGAACAGAGAAAAAACTAAGCGGCTGTACTCATGTCAGATGTACGAGATGGATTGGTTTGCACAACTTGTCTTTGGAATTGTTAAAAGCTTTTAAAGATTCAGCTGACCAATTTGGTTAGCTGAACCAAATTGTGGTCAGTGGCGGAAATCAAACTGTGCCTTGTTATAAGCCAACACCTTAACCATCATTATATACAACCTGTGATGTGTTTTAAACATTATGGTTGGTCCCTATGGTGTTTTTCAAAACACCAGAGGGACCAATGTTCCTCTGGTGTTTTGACGAGTAGTGCATTTCTGTCGATGTTTGAAAGAAAGAGATCCTGGTTGGTTGACAAAGCGTCATTTGCATATAAAGAGGTTAAAGTGTCGATGAGCCTATGTCTCAGTATCTCAACTAACATTCCTGATTCTTTTACAAAATTTGCTTCCATAATAGGCATCGAAACATTAGCAAGTACAGTGAATTTTGAAGGGATAATGGAAATATCAGCACCAGATACTGCCTCCTGTTGATGGTTTTCTAATTTACGCAGTTTGACGGCTAAACAATTTTTAAATAAAGGACAAAAATAGTTAGGCGTTTAAAAGTTTGGTTTCTTTTGAACCCAAAGCTCTACTTTCATTCGGCTCTTAACAAGCAGGACTTTTTTAATTTGTCCCCGTTATTCCGAGACTTTTCAATATTGGGACGAGAGCTGCTTTTTGAATTAAGCCGAAAGTTGGGACGGCACTTTCATCAATTTAAAAATGAAAATTTTCTAATATATCATTTCTAAATCATATGTCAAAGGTAAATTTTGGAACAGGCTTTCCGTATTGGCACAATTTGTGCTTCATATAACAGAAAATTTACCATCTATCTGGTCTAAAAAACATTGTTGGCTCGCTGCTTTTCTTTTCTGAAATTGCAACAGAAGTAGAATGAAAAGCAACAGCAGCGAATTTTTAGTTAAACCAAAAATGCACCTTGGATAGAGTCAAACATCAACTAAAAAACGCATTGGCAAATTTACGATCTCAATCTCGAAAACACAACAAAAATAATAGTTAAAAAATGGATGCAACTTGATTCGAGTTCGAACAAAAGAAGATCAAATATGACACAGATGTCGAAATGATCACCATTGTCAAATCGAACTGCACTCGTATTCACCCCAAAACATTCGACTCTCCACGATGTGTTGTCGGCGCTTCTTCATATTCCCCCGTGTTTAACTGGATCAAGATCTACAGGTAAAGTCGATATTTTTGTAATAGATCTAGTGATTTCTCCCTTTTAAGTTTTAATGGTCACTATTCGTACATGACCGTCAGGACCTGGATGAGTTTTGATGACGCAACCGATCTTCCAATTTAGTAATGGTAAATTTTCCTCTTTTATGACATCAGGTTGTGTTTTTGTCCAAAATTTACGCTGTTGAAGTTGTTGGACATAATCCTTTGACCAAGATGCCTAAAATTATCTATGTAAGTGTGACCTCATTTCATATTTCTTAAATATTGGAACATTTGATTGACACTCAGCAGTTTGAAAATGAGCTGGGGTAAGAATCTTTATATTATCAGAGACAAACGGAACTAGAGGTCTGGAATTTAACCGCTTCAACCTGTTTGATGAGCGTAGAAAATTCTTCGAAAGTGAATCGAGCATTGTAAGATAATCGGCAAAAATGGTGTTTGGTTGACTTTACTGGTGCTCCATGAAGTCCACTGAAATGTGGTGTCCCATGCGGATTGAACACCAATTCTAACTTGTTGCAGTCTGTTATTCTTGTATTGCTTGAGAGAGCTTAGAACTGGTTAGTAACCTGTACAAGTCATGCAAATGGTTGTTTGCACTGATATAATTTGTTCCGTTGTCTGATAAGATTTGCTAGTTGCAATGAATCGTTTTAAAACGCCCATAAACTATTTAGTTGTCATCGATGACGCCAGTTACAAATGAATTGATCGGGTACCTTATGTAACTGTTTGGAGCTTATACGACTGCACCGGATCTTGTACATTGAACCTCGAAAAAATATATTGATAATTCTGGTCCTTTGGATGTATTAAAATTTGCCGAAACATTTTAAATATATCGGTGCTTATTGCAGTTTTGTGAATCCTGAAGGACAGAAGAATGTTGGATAATTCTTTTTGTACCACTGAGCCATTCAGCAATATGGAGTTTATAGATTCATCATTAGTCGTGTTTGAGGAGCCATCAAACACGACTCGCAAAATCGTTGAAGAAGACTCTGGCTTGAAAACGAAAACTAGGTTTTAAATGACAAAACGGTAACCGTACTACAAAACGACCAGTTTCATTTCTTTGATGAGTTAGCTTGAAATACTACTCGCAGGGATCAGTTCGACAAGATGACAAAAACCTCCGTTTTGGCTGGACATGTCTATACTACCGGAAACTACCCATCCGAGTTTAGCCTTTTGGAGACATGAAAGCCCAGGGCCAAACTTCACTTGACCCACAGATTGCAATTCGAAGAAAATTTGGAGTTGGAAGTGCATTAATAGGTGCTTCTTCTCTCCATTTAGTTCTTGTATTGACGTCAAATTTTGACACAATTAAATACACTATAATGTCATCTCAGTAATCAGTTGGGCGATCAAGATTCTTGAGTGATCGCAACTGTGAGTTGAATTCGTCCATCAGGTTCATTAGGTTTTGCGCAGTTACATTGATAAATGGGTTTATATAAAAAAAACACGAATATGTTCCTCGATTATATAGTTTTCTCTATCAAATCTATCGATCAATAACTGGCGAGCTCCTTCATAATTCGATGACACAAAATCCAGGTTTTCTATGATTTTGGCAGCACACCCTCTAATGAATTTCTTCAAATCAAATTTGCATAGGTCAAACAACAAAATGATCAAGCTTTATTTCAGGTAACTTTGGTATGAAGTTTAATCCTTCAACCTTATGAGATGACTTAACCTTCTTCTCGTCTTTTAACTCATCAATTTGTTCATCTAGTGCAGATCTCAAATAAAAATACGAAGTATCGATAGTAGAGCGCGTGCTTAACTCTAGTTCCTCCTCATCAGTTTATTCTAACTGTGATTGATGTTTAATAAAGTCAGCCCGCTTCGATACTTATTTTTCGAGACGGAGTTGTATGTTATTGGCAATAAAATCTTTTAACTCTTCCAGAAATTTAAAGATATTATAATGGCGCCTCTGAGCCGTTTTACATCCTTTTCAGCCATATTTAATATGCAACTTAAATATATTATATGCTCACAACGATTTAATAGTTCAACATTCACTCGTAATATTTGATGAGTGGAAATTGATATTGAAGAACGATATGCAATGATAGACCACGTGCACCGTAATCTACTGTAACACCCGCTGTGTTGCTTATTTACCTCAATAATTGTTGTCGCAGCAGCGTAGTATAATGTTGAATTAATGATGCACGATGACTCTACACAATATAATTCACGACACGTAACTAAAGCGGGTATCCCACCGCTGTCACCAATGAATAATCAGAAAAGGCTTTTTTCCTGAAATTGCACAAATAGAAGGAACAGCAACAGCAGCAAATTTTTTGCTAACATCTTTTTAGGTCAAAGTGCTCAGAATGGGCTCTACACTGGCCTGCAACGATTGCTCATCATCGACCGAGAAGGAAATATTCAAAAGTCATGTTACAACATTTGTATCCCTTTTTCAATCAAATTTACCTGGATTTGTCTTCAACTAGCTGTCCATTACTTCTTTGTTGTCCATAATTTATACATTTGGTATCCATAATTTTTAAGAGTTAACTCTTGACGAAATCTCCATCAGTTTTTCATCATTACCACTTTCCCGTATTCAATTTCGCTTAGTGGTTTTCCTAAAGAGGTCCATGTGTTATTTCGTGCGATTGATAAACTAATTGGCACTTCTCCTTAGACTTCATTCTGTTGATTGACTGCAGTACAACATACCGAATCAAACCTACAGTTTTAGTTCTAATAAAGCTTCTATGTAGAGCTTTCATATAATCACGATTTTAATACCGCAATGCTCCAAACCTAATGAAATGTTCGCAAAGAACTGTCTCAAATTTCTTTATAATATCTTTACAGTTGAAACGCAATGCAAGGTTATCTTTGGAGTGACCAATTTATGCTCAATGACTACGAATTTAGAGGCTAGACAAAATCATCTCAAATTGAGTTACTCGAGCTAGGACAAATTTTTGACTTGATATTTCTATTAAGATCAGAAGTCCTGCCAAATCTACGATCTATAATTGTCGTTTAAGTTAGTCAGATTTTTGCTAGCTCGAGCTTCTTTTTTGCCTAGGGCGTGTTGCGATTCTCGGTTTTCAAACAATTTAGCGATCAACCAATTTAGTTGGGTCCTCCGACAAAGAATGGTTTCTGTAAAAGAATATCATGACCGTTCATATATAAATCACATGTCACATAAGCACCCTCTGACAACATAGGGCTTATTTTTTACATGTAATAAATTTGATTGTATGTAAACTTGCAACATTTAAAATAATTTTTTTTTATGTATATACGAGCTAAGCTTACATTTTAACGGTTTACCTTTGTTGTCAAAAAGTATATGTGTGCGTACGATTGCAATTACCAAACTCGTTTTTGAAAATTAATAAAAAAAATTCACAAAAAAAATCAAATTTTGAAACAATCTCAGTAGTCGATCGATATTGGTATGATGACGTTACTGTACCATAAGTGGTCAATGATTTTTCTGAAAATTTAATTAAAAATATAATGTGGAAAACCAGCCAAAGTGAAAAATTCGTGGACATTTAGTGTGTGTGTAAAGTGTTTGTGTTATTTTTAGTGGTTCATAATATCAGTGATCTAAAAAAAAGTCGATTTTCTAATGCATTTTACGGTTTTGATTGGAACTGTGAATCACTGCTATAATAAACTTGGATTGAACTATTTTTTAGGTGAATCTACCAAAACATATCAGTGGTAAGCTTAATTTGAAATTAAGATTTATAAAACAAAATTATCTTCGTACAAAATAAGTAACTGTGGCGTTTACTGTTTAGTCTGTGTACAGTCTGGAATGCAAGTATGATTTATTAGTGGCGTGATTTAAATTGTTTATCCGGTTCTCTATACAACATTGGTCGTGCGTTGGCATACATCTAAATTTATTTAGATAAATTATTATTATTTTTTTTTTTTTTTTGAATCGCAACTATACTATAATCTGAAAAATTATGATTTGAAACAATTTTTAGACCATCATTCAGACCAAATCAAGAAAATGCTTCCGGTTTTATATTTATTTCCCAATTTCTTTTTTAATTTTTTTAAAATTATTTTATTTTTTAATTAAAGTTTGCGTCACGAATTATGATATATTTATATATGTCAAAGTATTTGCTCTTAATGTCGGTTTATTGTTTTGGTTTGATTGAAAATCAACTCGATGGCGGTGACGTTTGAATTTTCTCCTTCTATAGTGAGGTATCTGTTGTTGATAGCTCATTTAGAGGATTCTGAATCCCAAAGGTTTCTTTTTCATCAAAGTTTTATTATCCGCTTTTCTTTCAGTAAATGTGTTATAATAAGTGACGGCTTATTTTGTATCTGTTAGTGTTTAATTAGCCCAAGTTTTTTATCGCCTCATCAATATTTTCAGGTGTGCGAAGTGGAACATTCAACCTGAGCACTAGTTATCGCTATTCCTCGTGCACAAAAAATAATTTTTTGGATGTAAAGATAAATAATCTAGATTTGTTTCGTCAATTCCGTGTAAATCTGGTTAATCGGTAAATTGCATATTCAATAGACAATAAATACCCGATATGACAAATTTTCTTGGCTATTCCACCATGCAGATTTTTGAAGCTTGGGTTTAGTCTTTATGATATTTTTAAGTTCACAATCCTGTAACTTTTGCTTTCTGTTACGATACCGGCAAAATAGGCTTTTATTTCCCGTTCTACACAAATATCATGAGTGATTAGGGATCTAAAGTATTGAACTCCTTTAGATGTGTGGGCGTCAGCTAAACGTTTGTGCATTAAACTAACTATATATGGCAATGGCAAAATCGATCAAGATCAGCGAACGATTACACAACTTTAAGAATATCTTCTTGCAAATACAATTATAGCACATAAATATCAATAAATATAATCAGGTCCTTGTGTTATACTTCCGCGTGTAACAGGAAAATTATAATTTCCTTTTTACAACCACATAATAATATTTTCTTATCATAATTTTCAATCTATTTGTAAATTATATTCCGTTTGAAATTTTTCAAAAAGTTTTCAATGTGCTTTCATTTTTAATATGTACAAAATCAATAAGTATACATATGGATGAATTATACCTTAAAGGTTTGCTCCTGAAATTGGCAGCCATGGCGTAAAGCTGACACTTTAGCAATCAAAGTGATGATGTCAGAGAGTGAGGCATGTTGATATCAAACACAAGAACACTAAAAGAGATATCACTTTCGATAACCAGCTATGTGTCGATATATATATATTTATATATATATATATATATATATATATATATATATATATATATATATATATATATATATATATATATATATATATACATATATATATATATATAACTAATTTCTCCCCCTTTGAAAATCCGCGACCCGTGGATTAGAATTTAATTTGGATTGGTTGTATCCCTGAAAACGTTGCTTGGTTTGTAATACCTTCCTTCGGAAGCTAGACTGTTTTCCTTCACTTCCTGTATTTCGTTAGAGCTATGCAGATGATAATTACTGTTATAATTAATGTTACGATCCCTATGTCTGCTGCGTTATTGGTTTTATAATCTTCGACAAGTTGGTCTATTATGGTCTTATGTTTTTTTGATGAAGATTGTTTAGATACTCCAAGTTGAGTTTTACTCCTCTTTCAGCAATATTTTTTTTGCAAAATAGGTGGGAGGATTTGGGGAGTTTTTATCTCCTTGTTGGTGAAGGTTCAGCCTTTTATTTCTAATGTTTAATTTTGATACTGGATCAGGAAGTTGCCTTCCAAGTGTTTTTCTGTACCATTATGTGCGATTATACCATTGAAATTATTTGAAAATATCGTGTTCTCTAAAATTCAGATCCTGCATCAAATCCTTTCATTACCTGGTTTATGCAGTGATCATCTTTCAGTTCTTGAATCTGGTTAAAACTGCATATGGTGACCTCTCTTCTGCTTTTTCATTGTATTTATGTGAATCTGTCTAATATTTTTGATAGTAGACCTTAGTTTTACATGATGGAATTCCTCTCCGTTTGTTTTTGGTATGACGATGACGTACAGGATTATCGTATCCTTCAGTAGCATGGTTGGTTTACTGTCTCCTTTACTTCTTCCTTTGATAACTGAAGGAAGTTAAACAAAGTTTGCTGAAATACTTCCTTTTCTTTTCCATCAAGGTGTAGCTGGATTTCATTATGCTGTCTGAGTATCTGCGTTGGTTCTTCTGGGTAATGGCTTTATTTATCTTGTACTGCTCGTTGTTTCTATTATCCTATTCTGACTGTTGAGTATCATGTCCCAGTCTGTTACGCCCGGTGAACCAGCAATTCACTTCCATGCTGAGCCAATCCAGTTTATTGAGCGTTTGATTTTCTATTTCTTATAGTACTTAAGTTGTCCTAAAAGTTTATTGATCTCGTTAATCTGGTATGTCAGCTGTGGTTTAAAGATGTTCGATGAATTAATCTCCTTTATTTCTGTTTGGATTCTGGGCAGAATTTCATCGTAGCAGCTAAAATCTGTTTAGGGGATTATCTTGAAATTTCCACTAATGATATTTCCATTCCTTTCTTTCACCAAGATTGGTGGGGTGTCGTAGTGGTAGATGTTCAGCGACGTGACCGTCATCTAAAGGCACAAGCTGGATTCCGCCTTCCGGAGATAGATATCACTGTGATTTTGTTATCTTTTGACACAGCCTATTTCCTGAATTTTGGTTTATTTTGTCCCTGTATTTGTTTTATGGCCGTATATATTGTTTCTCCCACTTCGTACGTTTTCGGCTCACGTTCGAGGAAAATATCGCACTGCTTTTTCCCAATAACAGAATGTATTGAGTTATTATACCTATCGACTGCAACGTTGACCAGTTCCTTTATTGTGGGGTCCTTATTCTCGGACTGGATGCATCTCAGGATTTCTAGGATTGTTCAATGGACCCTTTCTATTGTTCCATTCACTTTGTTCCATTCGTGTGGGACAAGTACACTTTTATTCCGATGATTTTTATGTAAGTGGTGATGATTGGGCTTATGAAGCTAGGCTCATTATCCATTACCATAGTTTTTGGTGCTGTGAAGTAATGCAGCATCTTAATTATCTTATAATATTGTATATTGGTATAGGAGTTTCTTGTAGTTTAGGCTTACTTGGAAGCCAATCGTACTTATTCTCATTGCAAGTGTCCCAATCCTTCGTTTATTTTTTAATTAGGCTTGACATCTGCGGGAAATAGGCCTTTCCAAAATCTGGTCCTTATTTTTCTTCCAATAAAGGTGAGTTCTTCGGTGTTCTTTTTCGATGAATCGAAAGATATTTTCTTCGTTGGTTAGGTCCTCTATATGACTCTTCGTGTAAGTTGAACTTTGTAATTGGTGAAGTTTTGCTGATAAACTTCTTCAAACAGCTGCATGTATTTCTCTGGAATTTTGATGCCATTCAGAAGGGTTGGGTGTAACTTCTTTTTTAAGATTTTTCGTAGTTCCTCTTTGTTCCTCTTTGGTAGTTACGATGTAGTTCTTCGTAAATGTACATATCGCCTATTGTGAATATTAGTTGTATTTTAGAAACATTTATTGGTGATTCACAATGTTGAATAAACTGTGTTCCATCTTCTTCTGCGCTGTGTATTGCCCCGCTGCTTGATGATTACCAGTTGTTTACTTGAGTAGAGATTTTATCTTTCAGAGGAATATCGATGCCTGGAGAAATTAGTACATTCTGTCTCCTGTCCACTATTGCCTCCACCTTTTTTAATGTATCATCTCCAATGATATCGTCGAACGTGGTTAGTCCGGGTAGGATGAATAAGTCGACTAAAATTCTTGGTCTCCCCCAAGAATTTTAAAATTGTATTATTGTGACACTTGTATTCTAGTGAGGGTAGGCTAGAGGGCCTTTTCTATAAAATTTATCTCGTCGTTTTCCTCTGGATCTTCACTATCTTCATAATTTTGGATTTATTCTTCGTATAATTCTACTTTTTATTCCTCTGTTTCCAATTGTTGTAAGTGGAACACTCTTTGTTGTTTCCTGGTTTTCATGTTGGCATCCGTTTTGTTCTCTCTTATAGTTTGGTCGATTAATGTAATCAATTTTCATTGTCCGCATTGAGTCGTCTACATCTATTGGTGTGGGTGGCTTTGGATAAATTGGTCTTGGTGGTGGCATTTCCACTTCCTGTTGTTGTGGTTGTAGTTGCTGTTGTTGTTGCTGAGATATACTATATCCCATATTTTTCTGCTGTAGAGATAGTCTAGGCAGTGGTCTTAGTATTTCTTGTTGGTACCTCTTTTGTGGAATTTGATTTATTGGAATTGTGACAATATTTGTTGGCGTTTCGGTTGTGTATTGTTAGGTTCCGGAAGTTGAGTTTTTGGATTTCTAAGCATGATGGTAAAGTTGTCGGTCTCTAAATACATTCTCGATATTTCACCCGATAATCCCCTCATGAAAACGTCCAGAGCACGATTTTTGTACATTTCTGTTAGTACTATCATCGTCTCCTTGTTATAATTTTCCGGTTTAGTTTTATTTAGTATTAACGACAGCTGGTGGTTAACGTTTGCGTAAAACTCGTCTATGGTTGAGTTCCCTTGTGTCAACTTGCCATGCTGGTGTTCAGTGTCCGTTGGTCGCGTTTGTCTATTGAATTGAAAGGAAGATTTTTATTTCACTCCCGTTCCCATTAAAACTGTTGTATGATATCAGTGCTGAGTCTGCCGTTCCTCTAACCTTCTGGCGAATGCTTTGTGGAATGGCACAGTAAATGGGTTTGTCTTTCATGATTTTATAATCTTCTAGTATTCCTTCAACACTGTTTATCCAAGACAAGTATTGTAGTGGATTGCCATCAAAGATTTGAAGTTCCCTTACACAATCCGGGAGCCTACTGATTTCTTTTAAATTATTTGCGTCTTTTGGTCCATTTAAGGTAGTGTTCTCAAAGACGTGCTTTAGTTTTGCTCCCAGTTTTCTAATCATTTTTCCATTTTATTTATTATTTCGATGTGTGCATTGAGTGCACCAGCTTCGTACCATGGAAGCTTGTAACTGATCTACTGTCGTCATTGTGTGTGTATGTGTGTGTGTACTGATCTAACTGATCAACCAGGCAATTTGGTTAGCCACTTGGAAATCCTTCGGGAGTTTCAGTCAAATCATTCCATTTGTATGACTTTCAACCGTAAGCCAGCCAACATGAATTTCGATAAGCCCCTCTTTATCTTGTGGTCGGATAGGGACAGTTAAAGACAGGAGGCCATCTTTTGAAAGAGGGTCCATGATATGGTACACAAACAGTTCCAAAATAGTAGACGGAGCTGGAGTAGGAATATTTGGGAGTGGAAATGCCATTTTCAAGTCCTTGGGCTCCAAAGCTATTGTTGCACGGCATAGAACATTGTGTCAGAATAGGCATAGCAAAGGATCTAAAAAACACTAAGGTCTTTATTGTATTGGAAAGTCAAGTGGCCTTAAAGACTTTTAGGTCCCACTCCATTAAATGAAAACTAGTGTGGGGTTGTCTTAACACAGTTAAAAAACTGGCGACCACAAGTAAGGTAATACTCGTGTGGGGCCAGGACATACTGGAATCGAGGGAAACGAGGCTGCAGAAGGCCTTGCCTGGATGGGTTTTGGTTTATCATTTATTGGGCTAGAACCCATCTGTAGTGTGACCAAGGCACACCTTAGAACAGCGACGAAACGATGAAAAAATATTGGAAGGTCCTCTTTTTGGGGAAGAATTCCAGGACTGCGACAGCCGAAGAGGTTTATATCACCTTCGTCAATTCAAGTTAAAGAACCACTCCTACATGGTAAAACTGAGTTGATGCTACTAACTTGCTTCCTCACAGGTCATGTTCCTCTAAGAAATCATCTTAAGAATATGGGTCTAAGTGCAATGTAGGCTTGTCGCTTCTGTAATATGGAAGGAGAATCAGCGGAACATGTCATGTGCCATTCTTGTCAACGACTGCAACACTTAGGTGGGAGAATAATGGACTCAGACCAAATTATTGTTGGGTTTCAAGAGCCTGAATATTAACTGGACGGTTGATTATTAAGGCTTTACGAACAAATGTTCTTTAAGGGGGCAATTAAGTTGTCTAATGGTTTTGGATTTTTGTTTTAGCCATCAACCATGAAAATCTAGCTCGCAATTAAATTCCAAAAAAAATGCTTCTGTTAATTATTACACGCGCAAGAAATTTGTGTCACTTAATTTTGTAGGAAATCAACTTTTGGTAAACCTTCCCTTGACTTATTGCTAAGTCGAGTTGCTGATGAGTCAAGTTGTTTTCTTGCTGCAATATAATAACATGCCACTAAATAATTATCAGGAAGTAGGACAAACGCACAACAGTTCAACGTTTACGTTATTTGTGAATAAATTCTTAAACTTTCAGTTGGCCTTCATTAAGCAAATGTAAATGACTGATGGTGTGCTGATTTTAGCAAATTCATCAAAAATATGACAAAAAATTTACATCGTTCTAATTATTTCTATAGGATGTTCCAAAAACTTCTATAGAAACAAAACTGGTTACTATAGTGTTCAGTTGGGAAAAGTTTAGACGCCATTTTTTCTCCACCCCAAAACTGTAGATTTAAAAATAAATCGGTAATTCACTTCCTTACCAACCTTACCAATTTTTGGTGGATAAAAACATATAAATATATATTTGTATATATATATATATATATATATATATATATATATATATATATATATATATATATATATATATTCATTTTTATATAACACATGTGATAGATAATTACAGTAGTTATTGATCTAAGCTTGTTTGCGACTACATCCCATTAAATTTTTAATACGTTGAAAGCAGAGTCGCCTGGAGAATACGATATACAAAAGGAGTGCCAGTTAAATATTATGTTCTGTTATAACCGCATATACATATTTGGTAATTAAAAATGGTTAAATTAGACGTTAAGTTTATAGCAACAAAGCACGGTGAATCAACTGGAAAATTGTACACAAATAAATTAAATATTTTTATTTTGTAATGTTACGCTACTGTTATTTTGGTTAACAATATACATAATTGACATTTTATGCTCCGGGTCATCTGTTATCACGCACTACACAAACTGTTTTCTTTAATTTAAAATCAAACCAGTCATACTAAGAATTGTAATGTTTTGAATTTATACAAAAAAAAAATTACTATGGTAAAATATTTGTTGTAATCCAATCTCGATAAGACGGTACTTTTGTATAAATCCCTGGCCAACCCTGTAAACCACATGAAACTCCAAACGATACAAGACCTTCAGCATACCATTTTCCATTTTTCATTGCCATAAGTGGGCCACCTGAGTCCCCAGCACATGTATCTCGTTGTTTTTCACCACCAGCACACATTTGTGCGTCAGTTATTGTTATTCGTGTTTGTAATTCTTCGAATTTTGTACGACATTGAACCATATCGATCAAAGGAAGTGCAACTTTTTGTTTGGTATTACTTTCTCGAGCTTAAATAAATTCAAATCGAGATTATTTTGTAAAAGTTTAAAATAATTTTTAAAAAGTACCTCGTATTGTTTTACCCCAACCAGCCACCGTAACTGAAGCCCCGGCATTAGAACTAAAAGTTGAAGGAGGAAGACATATTGGCTGTACATATTCAGAATAAACAACCTCTTCAGCTAGTCGCACCAATCCAATATCGTTATGTCGATTTGCATCGGTTGAGCTATATTCTGGATGCACTAAAGTGCTTTCAACTCCAACGTTTACGACTGGTGTAGCACAAACTCTTTGATTCCCGGCTGTTTCGCAATCCTCCGCTGTATTTGTGTTGTGTTCACCGAGTCGAATATTTACTCTAAAGTTACAACAGTTTAACAACATTAACGGGTATCTAAATAAATTAAAAATTGGGAACACTTACAATTTACCTTTGACACGAATCACCTCACCCACTAAACAATGTGACACAGTTAAAACGTATCGATGATTTATTAAAGAACCCCCACAACTAAAATCTTTTACACCACTTTTTGTCTGATATTCTAATAGCGCCATCCACGGAAATTCACCAACCTCAGTTTCGGTACCACCAAAAATCCGATTTGACAATTTATCAATACCACATTCCCAATTATCGGGATTGGGTAAAATATTTCCAGTTCCACCGGCACTCGACGCTGGTCGAATTGAATTTATGTTGGGACGTGGCGTCGTCACTTGAACGGGTAATGCACTAAAGAAAGGATCACCTTGGGCACAACAAACAAACGGTCCTGTACCATACATTCCGTAACACTGTATTGCAGTTACGTATTGACGCTCTTCTCGTGTAAATCCAGTACGCCTGCGTGCTTGTATAAAATTTGTAATGGCTTGGCAATTTTGAACTGATGCGCATGAACCATAGTATCCATTTGGGGTCATACAATCTGTAAAGCAGATAATATTTTTTTTTTTAGTGGTTGGTTTTTATCCTTTTGATAAATTGATCTCCGTACATTGTTGTGACAAAATTTCAGTAAAAATTGTCAAAAATATGTAGATTCCAAGCACTTTTTGACTCATCATTTTTTTAAATGTTTTAATTATTTAAATCGTTACTATCTACACTGAATAAAGTTAAAAAACTAACTAATCCGAACCAAATTACTTTAAACTGATAACAACACATATTTCATGAAAAAATTTATTTTGTTTCTTATCATCGCATAAATGTATATGTATTTAGGCGAGTATGTAATCAGAAGGGTGTTGATTAATAAACGAATGTCTAGAGATGAGGACACAAAAGCAATAGCCAACATTAAATGAAATTCAACCGCACATACACACAATTGTTTGAATGGTCCATATCATTTAATCAAAGCTATCACGTTTCTGAGAATATATATATTTTTATGTGAATCCAAAATATATGCTAGTGATCCTTTTTAATTCCATAACGATTCGTTTTTGGTTAGTTTCGTCGAATCGATTCCATATCAAATGGTCCTACGCGTTATAACAATATCAAAATGAATGTCCCGAAAGAAATTCAGAAAAAAATCTGACCTAAAACATAAAAAAAAAATGATATCCTTCTCTAACAGAACAGTAAGGTTAAAGTGGAATAGTTTTATCCAATTTCATTTTTATTGTATAGTTTTCATGCGGAATACAGGAAAATAGAGTTTTCGGCTGATGCCACCCGCTAACCCACTTAATTTGATATCTTATACAGGGTGTAACATTTAACTTGAGCCTATACGACAATTTTAAGTTCCATTATAGGACAAAGTTTTTGGGTTTATAATTTTTTGTATATACACAAACGTGTAGGCATAGAGTATGAGATAAGTTTACGGATGGTTTCCAAACCATTTCACACGTTTGTGTATGTTATTCACGCACGTCATTCTGACAAAAAATATTTCATGTTTATGGTAAAAATGGGCTCACACGTTTATGCACGTTAGACTTTTCCTCTGACCGTTGTTATTATCGGTTGTTATAACTATTGGCCATCGGTTCTTTGTACTTATAACTAAACACATTTGTATCTATATCATAGTGACCGTTTAAATTTATTTTTATTTTTTATTGTTTTGTTTTATTACTCTAAGACTGTGTCCGAAACCTATGATAAATATTTTTGAATACAAATTTTTGAAAAACAAAGAAACCCAAGTTATTATGGTCAGTTGCTACGATAATTTTGAAGCTTAACGCGTAGCACACTCGGATATTCAATAAAACACATAAAATTCACTACTTGATTTTGTAAAAGTATCATTCAAAAACCATATAAGAAAAATTTGAACTTATTTCCTTGCTATGACAATTTCAATAAACATTGCACAATATGTGTAATTTTTCTCCATAATTTTTATAACCCACAAAAAATTAATTTAAAAACAAATAAGGCGGGGAAATATTTCAATTAATTATTATACTTTTCGGACAGTGTAATAAAAAATTGGGAATGTAGGGGAATATTTTTCGAATAGATATCAAAAATTGTTTTCGGACATAGTCCAAATTACAATTAAAATGTTGGTTTCGGACAAAGCCTTAATTATAATTTTTCATCTAGTGAGTTAGTTAGTTAGTCTAAGTTTAGTTAAAGCTTAATCTGACTATCCTTGTTCTAGGAGTCTCTATTTACAATCAAATTTATGGCCAATATTAAGTCAAATGAATCATAAAATTTATAAAAATTACAAACAGCGACATCTAGTGGATTACGCACAAACCAATTTACTCTCATCAAAACGAATAAGTGACGAAGAGGACAAAAAGTGGAAATTACAATTTTCGAAGCCAAAATATTTTCGGATTATTATTAATTTCAATTTCAATTTGTGTCATGCATTCGCGGAACCGGTGCCTGTTTATTATTCTAAAATGATAACGAGACTCTTAAATTTCCCTGATCTCATTTTTCACAGCAGAAAAAGCTTAATAGAAGAAAATGGGTTTCCAGCGCGGTCTATAGTTTGACAATACGGAATGAACAATTTAAAAACAAGAAATAGTCAATCATAAAGACGACTGATGGGACAATCTAAATAATAAAAATCGAACACAGTTACTCACTCAATATTGGCCAAAACTGAATTCAAACCCGAATAGTTTGTAACGGATCTAAGTGCGAGTCCCTAATTAATGTCATTAAAAATGACACCATTGGGATCCGTACCTTGATGGCGTTAACAGAATCTCCCAGCAGAGGGCTTGCTGAGGTATTATATCCGAATAAGGCTCAGGGTGGGGCGTGGGGTTTGCAAGGAATGCTTGGGAGCTGAAATAACCGCAGGAAAGGATTAGAAAATAGGAAGAAGGGTCACTTGACCAAGTCTCGGCACGCAACCGGTCTTGTAATACCACGAAATAAAAAAAAAAAAAAGAATCATCATTCTTTATTAACAATTTTACAATTTGTTTCTTTGGATTTTTATTTTTTTTTATTTTAGATTACTTCTTAAGATCACAATTTAATTGTTTAAATTCATTCATTAAAAACAAATTAAAGAAAATTATTTAAATTAAAATAAAAGCTAACAAGTTCTGTCGACTCATCCAAATTTCTGCTCAAACTCTTTTTCGAATCACACAAAACACGGCTTTTATACCTACTCATTACCCGTTACTTCATTTTGAAAAAAAATAATGTAGGGGAAATGAGTAGGTATACAACACAAACGTACAAAATAAATTAAATATATAAAAAAACAAAACTGGTGTGGACAACATGTAATTATTTTAGGTCCTAGGGGAACGAGCAACAACGAGTCACTCGTTACAAGTTACCCCGACGATAATCTAAAAATTAAAAATTCTTGGGTTCAATAAATTTTAATCTTTAAATTTAACTTTAATTTAAAAAGGAATTGGTGATGTTCGTCGTTTTTAACTAATAACCAAATCCAACAAAAAAATTACGAGATTTAACAATTTTATTTATATGATAAAAACCCCAAGAATCAATAAAATGATTTTCTGCAGAAGAAGATGCGCTTTTTGACAAAACTTTATTCCCATTAGAATCCCAATCAATTCTTGGTAAATCTCAAAAAATAAAAAATAAAAACTATCATTTAAGTTCTCATTCCCTGATTTAAACATTTTAGTGTATGCTCAATATAAAAATCACTGTTGGACGTATTTATCATGGAACAAACATTCAATTGATTTGTAATTTTTATTCAATTATTTTAAAATCTAACTTGTATTAATTTTAAAATTTTGTGTCAAATAAAGTGTATATAAATTAGATTTTCGGCGATTAGATGATGTATCGAGTTTTTTTGTTAGATGGTTGGTTTGGTTTTGGTATGATTGGTGTAACACATAGTTTAGTCCGAAAGTAAATCTAATCCAAAAGAGGTTGTTATTATTGATTTAAACTTTTATCGGTTTTGTTAATCCCAATTGACAAGAAATTGCATATGATGCAAACTAATCAGCTTTTCCATTGACGCTTCTAGGTTAAGTTTTATCATCACATTTTATTGCAAGTCATCTAAATAGTTTTGTTACTTTAACGAAATATTTTTGTGATATTTGGATGGTCCAAGTTAAATAGGACACCCTGTTTATATATATATATATATATATATATATATATATATATATATATATATATATATATATACATTTTGTTCGATATATTTTTTCCTAGAACCTATGTTGTTTATACATTGAAGGTGGAATCCTAACAATACACATTGCCACCTTAAAAATCTTAGAACATAGAATTGTGGCAAGCAAGGTGAGAAGAACTTATCCAAGTTGATTAATGAATTGAATGATTTATAGAGTATTCTATCATGATATATGGATTTTTGATTCATGGAAAATAAACGAAAAATTTGTTACATAGTTGGAGCTTTTTGTATTGCTTTTTTTCTATTAATTTGTACTTTGTGTTGTAAATTTTTTTTGTTAGTTAAAATGATAACAGGAAAATAATTCAATTAAAAACGCATTAAAATTAAAGTGACACATTTATTGCGGTAAAATTGGTTGTTCGACTTTAGCAACTATACAGTACTTTTTCATTAGGGCAAGGAGATTTACATCTAGGTCATCAACAAAAGCGTTTAATAATCAATATTTCTGTGTTAAGTTTATTGAATTAGAGGAGTAATTGATTTTAACCTACTAATGGAATCAAATCGTTCGGAAACTTTATGCTATTTTACTGTACTTAGGTAGTTTTTTAATCTTTGCATTATTTTCTGAGGCAAAAGCTCGCTCAACTTTTTTCCTAGCCAAATCTAAGTCGAAGGTAATAATTAAGTTTTTTATTCAAATTATTATCGGGTTATGAAATATTTTTCTCCCTTCAGCGACTTTTTGACGTGCAAAACCAGACATCCAAGACTTTAATCGAAATAAACTTTGTGCCATTTTACATGTTTAGTAATATCGTTTCTTGAAATCCATTCAAGCACTATTTATTTCCTGGGATCCGAGCTTTTTTGCATATTTTCTGCATTTCAAACAAACATGCAGTTCTTGATCGATATTTCTTAAACAATAAAACTTATGATGTTTTTTGACCGTCCAGATTATTTTTATAGTAATATAAATTACTGCATTATCTGAAAGCTCTAGATATGTTCAAAACTATTTTAAACCTTTGAAATCCTTAATATCAAGTTAGAGAAACCATATGAGACAAAATTTTGCAAGCTTATATCCAAATTTGAATGAACTTTTTATAGTATAAATCTAGGTGCTTTACAAATCTTGTTTGTAGTGCCTGTCTGCCACATGTCTTACACAGTAACGTTGACTTTATTGGCATTTTCAAATTTTCGCGATACAATTTGCGTTTTTTTTTGTGCTTCAATCTCGAACTGATGTAAATTCTAGATATTTTCCATGAAGTTCAATGAATAGTTTGTCCTCTAAAGTGATTCAACACTGGTAGGTCTAGGTATAGGGCATTTGATTGATATTTTATCTTATTTTCTATTAAGCTCAATTGAGGCTTGCAAATGTTTTTTAGAGCACCTCCGGGAATTGAACTTATCAAATAGTCCACACAAATGGTCGACATCCAAATGGTACTAATTTGTTGTTTCCGGGTAACTATAACTCACTCCTCCAACCAAGATGTTCGGTGAGGGATCAGAAGTTCGAGAGGAAGAAGTCAATCAAGGATGCTTGTAAGAGCCACAGAGTGATTGAACAAACGACAACATCCGCTTCCTCGCCATTGATTGAAAAACCCTGGTGGAGGTTGACGTATTGATATATTGGCGTAGGAAACTCATGTTAATTTGGATAGATGTATTCACGACACTACCTATCGGTTGACTACTTTAAATACATTAGAGTGGTTGTTGATAATGTTGGATAGGTACCCTAATATTAATTAGTCATAGTTGCGGACTGAGCTGTCTGATCGATTTGGTAAAAGACAGGACGTTAAAGACATGTATAGCGTAAATTATATTCACGTAAGCAGCGGTATCCTCAGGGAATCTATGATGCTTTTCATGATTATATTTACTAAGTAGCTCTTCAAGCTGTTCATCCCATTCCCAATTCTAAGCTTCTCTAAGTACTTATCAATAACACGCAGCCTAACCTACGACTAGCCCTAGCTCAAAAAAATATTTAATCCATACGTCAATTAGCATAGGAAACACGTCAGCTAGAGAATTTATGGAGGCACCTGCATCACAATCTTGAGGTTAGCATCGGTTCCTCCAGACGTAAATTTCTATCATATGCCGTCTCAGTTATTGATTTCGAATGGCAGCCGTGTGCATATTTCTGATTACGTCATAGACTATATATATAATTTAATAACAAATGTTGGCGGTTTAAATTGTATCTGGCGCCAACTTTCTATGCCATTTCTCCTGCTCAACTTAATGGCGAGCTTGATCGTAGTCTTGTAACAGAGTACCTGGTGTTCACCACTCACTTTGGTGAGAAGATAAAATGGGAAAGTTAAATTGTACCATTAAGGACGCCTTTTGATGGTACCAGATAGGCCTCCATATCAGTTCACTGTCATACTTTTTGGGTTATGTAACACGCATCAAAGCATGTGCCAATTGATGGACAAGGTGATTCCGCACAAGTATTACGACCAGGTGTTCATCTATTTAGATGACCTCTTGTAACGTCCAAGACTATTGAAGAACACCTTGTCTTATTAAAACTATAGTAACCGAGTGGTTGCGGTCAATCAATTTTACCATAAATGTGAAAAAAGCAGGTTCGGTCTGAGACAGATAAAGTATTTGGGGCATTATGGATTTATCAAAGTCGACCCTGAAAAGGTTGATGCTATTTCTAAATTCCTAAACACCACCACCATTCATTAATTTTTTCGTTTTTTCAAATAAGCGGTTGGAACCATCAGTTTATCGCAAATTATATTCGTCCAACGTTGCTCCCTTTACTAGTTTGTTGAAGGACCATATTAAACTTGTATGAATTCCTCGTGATGAGACTATGTTTAATAAATTAAAAACTTCTTTAACTACCGCTCTTGTACTTGCACATGCCGACAGCAACCTTCCCTTGTTCACATAGGTTAATGCATCGACACCGGGGGTTGCGCGGGTTCTCTTTTAAAATCACGATGGCGAGTTGCATCTCATCGCCTTTTATTCGCATACGCTAATTCCGTTATTATGTGAAGGGGTTAAAATTTTCTATAATCATAGATCATGCGAGTCTCTGCTGGCTGATGAACTTGTCTTACCTTTAGAGCCAAGTCCGGTGGAGCCTTAATTACAGGGCTTCAAGTTTAACATTGTTCATCGTAAGGGTAGCTTAAATACTGTAGCAGATACTGTCTCTCGCTTTTGGCGAAGACATTGTAACTGGTCCGTCAAATTCCTGTAGTGATGATAGAATATGCAATAACTTCCTGAATGATCGTGGCTTTCATCATGAGGATTATTTAGATCCAAACAACCATTTCAATTTTAAAGTTCACGACCTTCTTGATTAGACTCTCCTTTGGTCATCGTTACCTATCTACAAACTTGTCTCCTTAGAATCTCACCCACTACGCTAATCCTTCACCCTCCGCGAGTCACATGGGTGCCACTAGAACCATGGAACATCTATAAACCGGCAGTATTATTGGCCTAAAATATATTACGACGTTTGTGGATTTATCAACAGATGTTCTATCTGCAAAATGAAGAGAGCTCCGAGTACTGAGTCCGAATACGGAGGTCGCACGTCGACCTCCTATAGGAGGTCCCATATATGGGAAAATCCTTTGAAGTTACACGACCATTTCAGCATTATATACATAATATATATATATATATATATATATATATATATATATATATATATATATATATATATATATATATATATATATATATATATATATATATATATATATATATATATATATATATATATATATATATATATATATATATATATATATATATATATATATATATATGGCGAAAAATACGTGAAATCACAAATTTTTGTAAGTCATGTTTGAATTTTATGATTTTTATGTTTTGAATGTGTAGCCTTGATTAAAACAAACATTTTGAGTTACTTAATTTTTTTTGGTTGTTGTTGTTGTTAAAGATACAGGGTGTCAAAATTTGAGAAAAATTATAATCATGGTATTGTATTTATCGCAATAAAATAAAAAATAATTGTCTGATAATTATGATTTTGGGTTCATTTTAGAGGTAAGTTAATAAGGATTTCTAAAAAAATATAAAATTAGTATGTTGTTTAATTCCTTCTTCTCTAAATTTCCCGCCAAAATGTTCTCTTTAAATTTTCTCAAAAACCTATTTTTTTTTTTTTTTTTTTTTTTATTTAAAGTTTTTGACAACTTATATTTTACAACATATCAAAAAACTAAAATACCGTTATTTTTTGTTTTCTTGCAAAATGCGTTTTAGTAAAAGCAGTATTTCATTTTTATATGGAAAAACTGTATTTCAGTGGATATTTCTCAGTGTTTTGAAATTGTTTACAAAAAGGATAGTTTAGTTAAATTATTAATATTTATTATTGAAATTACATTGCATATATTTAAAATTTCAAACCCAAATTCTTTTGATAATTTTATTTTATTGTTTTACATTAAATCTTATTCAAATTAAAAATTACAATTTAAATTTAACATAATCGTCAGAATTAGAATATTTTTTACAATTCAAATAGCCATCCTCTGTTGGAATAACTGCATGGAAACCGTGAGTTCCTTTTACTGTTTTTAAATCTTCAAACCTAGTTGCAAGTTTGATTTGCTTGGATTTATGTTCAGCGTCTGAACAAAATCCAAAATTAATATCTGTCTTAAGCGTTTTAGCCCATTCAAATAATTCATCTGCATTGGTTATTGTGCTGCTGTATTCCATTGTGAGACTAGCTCTGGATGCCATTCTTTTGATGGTACCTCCTACTCCATCACATGGACCTTTTCCATGAGCTGTTGCATGGAAATGCCATTCACAATCAACTCCAAAATCCTCTTTGTGTTTTAAGATGTTCTTAAAATTCTTCTTATTTTTATAATGCGTCACTGCGCCATCGGTAATATAATAAATTTTAGATAAACTTGATATTTTAGTTTTCAAGAACTGCATCAATTTTTCAATGAATAAGTGAACCGCTACAGTATCGTGGTGAAGACAATCCGATATTATAATGAAGGTGTGGTGAAGTAATTTGCCTTCCAAATTTTGGTAAATTACAAATGGATGAATAGTCGCTTGCTTATTATTCCAATGAAATCCCTGTGCGGCATTTTGCATTATAAATGCATAATTTTCTGCAAAATCACATAAAATTATCACCTCCGTAGACTTCAGCGCCAATTTTTTATTTTTTAAGAAGCTGGACTGCTGAAGTGAAATGAAGCAATGAGGTAACAAATTCTTCAGTTTATTTTTGAAATAATCTAGAAATTCATCCAACGGTTGAGAAAAGGTCTCCAGATTGCACCTATCGGTAGAAACCCACTGACTAAATTTTAAATCATCATCCTCGCAGCCATGTTCCCGAAATGCATTTTTTAAATATTCTTTAAAGTTATCCAGTCCTGGGCAGCTTTCGCATTGTAGAAGGTAACATGTTGGTGTAGGCTCATCACATAAAACAGTTGAAATACAATCCCGGTAGTGCGCTATCTTTCCATTGGTAATAGTTTCCATTTTGGTGCCATAAATAATCAATTTTACATTTTGATGTATGGTACACACGCAGACTGTGTGCGTTCCACTACTTCCTGGTTGTACACAGTATTTTGGACGAAGTAGTGAAAATTTAGAAAATCCAATTTTTTTTGATTCGTAATCCTGATACATCGTCTTATATCCTTCGTAGCACTCTTTCAATGTACACATTATTAGTCGCTTTTGAACTTTAGCTTTATCGACTGTTAAACAATCGTTTTTGCCTGGCATTATCCGACTAACATCATCATCAGTATAATAAGATAATACTGCTTGCTTCACCTCATCACTTATTCGCTTTCCTACTTTAGCTGCTGGATGACTTAGTGGACCATTCTTGTCTCGTAGATCTTTAGCGGTTCGCACCATATGTTGCGTTGCCTTGAACTCATTCTGGATTTCTTGAATGGTTAATGATTTTGGCAATATAGTAAGTAGCTGAATCTTATCACTGGTTTTCTCCAGTTCTTCGAATTTAGCTTTTAGATCACCAATCAATTCATCGTATAGCGCAACCTTCCTTTGATCTTCGGTTGACTGATTCAATAGTGGCACGATTCCCGGAACCAAAGATGTTGATAATGTTATTGAAGCTAAATCTATTACTTTTTGCTGCTGATGTTTTGGCCTGGCTTCTAACGTACTCGGATATATAGGAGACTTTCCAAGAAAGGGTAACACTTCATTCATTTTTTCCAAAACAGACACATTTTTTAAATAACACTCTTCACTATCACTGCTATTATCGTTATCAGCTATTTGCGGTGTTAGAGGTGATGTTGTTGATGGTCCCGCAACTGGTGACAACTCTGGTTCTATTTTTCGTCGTTTGCAGGTAATATTTACATAGCACGTTGAACAGAGATACAAATTGTCTTGATTCTTAACTGATTGTGGCATAAATTGCTTAACATAATCCGTAACTCGTTTTAGTTTACTCGAACACTTTGAATCGCGATATGGTTTACAACACTTTTGAAATTTATCCATTATCAAATTAAGCGCACTAATACTTATTTATCCACTTAAACTTACACTCAGTTTAACTGTTACTTTTTCAAATTTTAAAAAATCTTGCTCCTTATTTAAAACGTTGTCTACAATTTTACGATGTCAACTAATCAAAAAGTTAAATGTTTACTCTTATTTATATCACAATGTTCATTTTTTGTTTTCAAAAGAATTACTCATCGTTTAACAGGTACGCTTGCGTCAAGTAAAAAAATCAACCCCCAATAAAAAAAGGGGAAAACAACATTTTATTTAGTATTTTTTAAAATAACGCAAGAAAGAAAAGGAATTTATGGTACTACGACTAACCAAACGATATAAACCAGGGGGTGGCACCTCATAATTCTGTGACTCATACTTAAATATGACGCAAAATTGAACTACAAATAATAAACAAAATACACAAATTAAGTGAACTACCTCTTTTGTAAACAATTTCAAAACAATGAGAAATATCTATATAGCTTTCCATATAAAAATGAAATACCTCTCTTACTAAAACGAGTTTTGCAAGAAAACAAAAAATAACGGTATTCTAGTTTTTTGATATGTTATAAAATATTAATTATCAAATTCTATAAAAAAAAAAAAAAAAAAAAAAAAAAATAGGTTTTTGAGAAAATTTAAAAAGAACATTTTGGCGGGAAATTTGAAAACGAAGAAATTAAAGAACACAATATTTTTATATTTTTTGAATAATCCTTATTTAATTACCTTTAAAACGAGCTTCATATCATAAATATTGGATAATTAGTTTTCTTTTTATAGCTATAAACACTACATCAAGTTTATCATTTTTCTCAAAATTTGACCAATTTTGACACCCTGTATTTTAAAAACCAACCGCAACAAAAAAAAACCATGTGCTACAAAATTTTTATTTTAATCTAAACTACAAATTCAAAACATAAAAATCATAAAATTTCAACATGACTTATGGTCCCATATACCAAATTTGTGATTTGACGTATTTTTCACCATATATATATATATATATATATATATATATATATATATATATATATATATATATATATATATATATATATATATATATATATATATATATATATATATATATATATATATATATATATATATATATATATATATATATATATATATATATATATATATATATATATATATATATATATATATATATATATATATATATATATATATATATATATATATATATATATATATATATATATATATATATATATATATATATATATATATATATATATATATATATATATATATATATATATATATATATATATATATATATATATATATATATATATATATATATATATATGTGTATATATATATTTGAAATTTTATATATATCGAAATGAATGAATAACTAAATGAAAATATATACCTCTCAAGCTTGTAAGCCAATAAGTTCTCATAAATTTAGCTAAGCTAATTAGTTAAACAAAAGAATAATAAACAACCTTTCCAAGTATATATCGCTTTGTGGTTTATTTTTTAAACATTGGATTAAAATAAAACCCATGAGAATCAAGCACAAAAAAATTTAAAAACTACATCGTAAGGTTTTCTTATATATCTACAAAATGTATGTCGGTGTGTATAAGGGGAAGTTTTTATCAATTTCTAAAAGAATAGATTATAACTTTTATATACATGATAAGAATATCTTATTGTGTATAGTATTGTTCAGACTAACAAAAAATGTGTCTCGGTATTTTCAACCATGAAAACCATTAACCTGATAGATATATTTTGTGTTTATAATTTTTTTTTTCTAATTATAAGAAAGCTTTTTGGCTTTTAAAGTATTTGTGGAGCCTTACTATGAGCCATGTCCTTACTAATTTAAAATCAACATATAACTATTTTGTTGTAATGGGCGTCTTTCAAATAAACGTACAGCACATCAACAATCTAGCTCAGTAATTGATTTTGCCTTATACATAGCTTTTGTGTTGTTCCTACTCGCACACTTATAAGCAGAGTCTTACTTGTACACTTATAAATGATAATAGGTCTGATCAACAAATTTTGTGAATCGATAAAGTTGGCATGCAATATACTATAAGCCGGAAAAGTCATCGTAGGGCGTACAGGGCACAGTTGCCATGAAAAAACGTTTAATATCAACCGTTTTAAAGATAACAACTCGTTTAATACCATCACTACTGGAATGGGTTGCTGTTATTTTACCAAGTCCCCACCTGCTTGGATATAAATTTTGATATTTTATTAACACAATATCATCGATTTCTATTTGCACGGATTTAACATTCCACTTATACCAGTGTTGAAGTATTTTCAGATCTACGTGAGGCCATCGCTGCCAAAATTATTGAATTCTTTGTTGTATATTCTGCTAGTTCTACGTTTGGTTCTGTTAATGTAAAGTGGCCCAGTATAATCCAATCCTATGTTTACAAATGGTATGCTTTGGTAAAATCAAATAGTGGGTAAGTCGCCCATTTTATGTACGGTTTTTATACGTATATCGTTCGTCCAATATTTGTTTCTTACTATACTTAGTGTCAGTGAATTTCAAGCGTAGGCATATCGAATAATTCTGTCGCAAACTACGTGGTATTTTGGTAGAATACACCAATACAAAGGCTGATGCCTTGTTGTATTGGATACGTAAAATGATGATTTATTGAGGCGGCCACACGTTCCATTACTTCTGGTGATTTTGGCCAGTTAAGTTCAACTTGACTCAGACAACAAGGCATCAGCCGGATTTGGCTTTGAATCAACATGTTGTCACTGGTTTCGAGTAATGTTCTCTAAAATTACTGATGTTTGCTAACCAATAAAACTTTGCCATCTACTAGGTACATGTGACAACCAGTGAAAAACTAGGTTTGAGTCGAGGTAACGATATTTGCCTATCGGAGCTATTTACCTCTTGGCACTTAAAATACTTATGATAATTTCGCCATACTCATTTATAGCACTCAAATATACAATTCTACCGTAAACAGCTTTGAAGGCGTCACAAAATGGATGTACCAACTTAAGTAACCTTAATTTCTGTAGCAACATTTTGATTAGGACTATATAGACGGTGCAACCCAACCCAACGGATCATAAATTTTGGCCGACGTTAAAGAAATTTTCCTCTTGTTCCACGTCAGTTCTGTATTTCTCTGTATCTTGAACGAAAACGTGTTTTGTTTTGAATCCCAAAAAATCCCGAGTGTTTTAACTGTTGAGTTAATCGATTTTGGGATGTTTTCAACTTCGTATTGTAAAAATGATACTAAAAATTCATGAAAATTGAAATTCTATTGCCTTAAAATGAAACCGTTTTCCTTCAAAATATCGCTATTATGTCACTTAAGTATGGTATTGCTTCTTGAAGACTCACATCGTAAGGCTGCGTATATTTAGTGTGGATCTTTAGATGATTTCGGGACAGTGTTTAATTTATATGTCTTCGCCAGTTCCATCGAATGATCGTGCCATAGTAATAATTGATAATTAGAATTTGACAGTAAAATTTTTCTATGCCGGCTATACCAATACAACTGCATGAATACGAATATTTAAAATTATTACAGTCAAATCAACCTGGAGATTTGGCCCAGTTTGTATTTTATCATTAAAAGAATATCCTTAAATGGCATTGCATGAAGCGTCAAAGATTACTCTTAATTTTTGTAATATTACTCCTTACTCCTAGGTGTGAACACAATCAATGGTGGTCTGTTTCATATGATCTACATATAATAGCGGAATTGGAATTTTAAACGAAATTCTGACCGCAAATTGACCAGTTTTAGTTCTGATATTAGTTTGTTCGTAAAATTCTTCACATGGAAGGATAGTGGCAGTTGCGTTGGTGTGAGCTGTGATTTCTTCAGTTTCCAAAAAAAATTTTGAACTGCAGATGCAAATCTACATTTGTTTGAGATAACTTGATTACAGACAACACGTTGAAGAAAATTCAGGAACGTCGCCTACTAAAGTTACAGCTCTGCCATGCAACGGAATAATCAATAACCATCCAGTTATAAAAGCTATTCAGCAGCTAAAGAACAACAAAGCAGCCGGCATGGATAATATTCCAGCAGAAATAGTAAATGGCGATGCATCTGTGACGGCAGGAACTCTAACTCTACTATTGACAGAAGCATGGAATACCAGTAAAATACCACAGAAATGGAAAGGAGGCTTGACTATAACAATTCCGAAGAAAAGAGACCTTAGAGAGTGCAAAAATTGGAGAGGTATTTCCTAACAGTATAATGATAGTCTTAGCAATGATCCTTCTTGAGCGGATATTACCAACGATCGACCAGTAAATCAGAAATGAACATGCTGGATTTAGACTAGATAGAATTTTCATCACTTGATTGCGATCGGTGATGAGAATGAACACAAATATGACTGCCTATTGGAGTGCTTAATCCATGGGCCGAACCATCGTCCATTCTAGTACAGGCTGGCTGGAGCCATGCAATGTGCAGATAGATATTCAAAGCATGCATTCGTGGGTCTTGGATTTGGCTGGTTACTGCAAAAAGTAGGACGTTAAAGTAACCGCGAAAGAGTTGGGTAAGCTTTAGCCCCAAAACAGAAAGCATAGCATTAAAACATAACAAAGAAAAAAAAACATTTGAAAGACACAGGCTATGACAAAACACGAATACACACAGCCATCATCATCAACCAAGAAACCATCGAGAATGTTGACAAACTAGTATACCTTGGTTGCACTGTAACGAAAACAAATGGGAGTGAAGAAAACATCAACCAACGCATCAACAAAGCAAGAAATACATTCAATGGCTTCACAAGATCTGGAAGGCATCCGTCCTGGCACGAAGTACAAACATACGCATGTTCCATGCCTGTGTGAAATCAGTGCAGCTATATGTCTTTGAAACGTGGAAACGGACGCAGGAGGTTACTAGTAGAATCCAGTTATTTGTTAATAATTGCCTTAAGAGTCTAATAAAATGCTTCTGGCCTAATAGTATCATAAGAAACAAAAATGGAAAGGGATAGGACACACACTAAGAAAATAGGTACCAATGATATAACCAGAATGTCAAGAGAACGGAATCCGCAGAGAAAGAGGAGAGTAGGTAGACCAGCAATAATTTGGAATCTAACGGATCTAGCTGAAGCAAAACATATTGGTAAATCATGGAGGGAACTGAAAGTAATAGTCCCAAATAGAGCAGGATGGTCCAGCCTAGTTAACGCCTTCTGCTCGTAAATTGGAGATATAGGGGAAAAATCAATATTTCTTCTAGTTTTTCTAGCAGTGGCTGATGCTAAACCGTAAATAGAAACCCATAAATGATACTGTTTTAGGCCTAAGAGATGAGCGTAAGATTCGGTAACAAATGAGATTTGTGAGACCAAATCGAGCAATGCTCTATATAACTGGCGTTTGCCGGTAGTGTGCGTGTAAAACATCTGTTTTCGGATTACTCTGGTATGGAATTTGTTGCTTGACTAGCTGATTCTGTTTCGTAATGCTCTAGTGACTACTGATTATTTACTAACCCAAGACGACATGATGGTTCGGCTTGATGATATTCGGTTAGATCTATCTTCTTGATGGTTGATAACAAAGCGTTGTACTTATAATCTTACCAACAATTATAGAATTTTCCTGATAAATTCCTAAAGATTTTTAAAATTATAAAAAAATACTGAAATTTTTTCAATTCGGTTCAACTGTTAAAAGCTGTCTCCATTAATGTTAAATTTTATGGTTTCAAAAATCTTTAAAATTTATAATTTCAAAAATTATTGATAATTGCTCATTTGATTTTATTTTAACTTCAAATAGCTTTAATTCCATTAATAATGCGGGTTTAGCGAAAATTAGAGTTTAGGTCCTGTTCAGTACCTGCCAAAAATACCAATTTGTATGGTCAATAGCTTTCTAGTATTATTAACCATATTGCAATTTTTTTATTTTGATTTAACAGCAAGTGGTTGTAACCACGTTAATAATGGTTGAGTGGTTTTTTCTAGGATTTAAAATTTCTTGAAGTTATTTCAAATTGTGCAAAATATTTAAAAAAAAACATTTTTGTTGATACTTCTGACTTCAAATGGCTGTATTGTAACTCCGCTAAATGAATCCTAAAATAATGACCAATATTTAAAAAAACTAAGAACTAAACTTAAGAACTTACAAATTGATCGATCTAATGGTCAATATACATTTACAATTTAGCCTAAACAGTATAAATTAATAGTTAAAGATTTCTTATTATGAATCATATTTTACCATAGGCTTAAATTCTTCCACGAAGAATTTTCAAGTCATGAATAAGGTGATATTAAACAAACTCCTCTAACTTTTATTGAAAATTGTGCTTAACGTATAAATTCCACCTTACTAGCGGTACTTGAATATATATGATATTTTTATGTAAAACATAGCCAACAATGATATTAACACATACACTCACACATACTTAGAGATAATATAAACGACTTATGAAAACCACATCAAAAACCACGGTAACAACATAAACCTAATGAAATTATCACATTATCGGTGCGTCGCGGTCTCAATGGTACAATCAACAAGTTAATTTTTTATTTTCCTCTAATTGGTGTTGTTACACACTATAAATATATAAATTTGGTTTTCATTTTCGCGCCTCTACATTACCAAAACAAAATAAAATTTCCCAAAAACTAATTTAAAATAATTTCTATATATTTAAAAACTTGAAAACCGCGAAAAAAATGTTTAGTGTTTATGTTATTATAATATGATTTTCCACTTTCAAATCAATATATATATATATATATATATATATATATATATATATATATATATATATATATATATATATATATATATATATAAATATATATATATATATATATATATATATATAATCTTTTCACAGCAGCCAAAAGGAATTTTCCTGTTTAAAAAATAATAAAGACAAAAAGTTTTTAAATTGTTTTTGATAAAAGTTTTTTTTTTTTCACTATATACGTAAAGCTTTTTACTTGGGTTGGATACATCGAGGATGTAAATTCCTATATAAAGAAGAAAACGTATTTATAAAATTATGTACACATAAATAAAATAACAAGCAGGGAAAATATAATTTTTTCGACAAAAAATAACAAAAAAAAAAGAAAGGAAATTTCTACATTATCTGGCGGAAAAACAGGCGAAAAACATTTACAATGATTCAAAGTAAAATTTATACGTTTTCTTTTCGATACAGATACTTTACGAAAAACTTTATTTTTTATTTTGGGGTTTTAAGAGGTTACATTTGGTTTTATATAAACGTATTTCACAAAAATTTAAAGTGGATCTGAGTTTGTGGATAAGAATTATCATATGAGTCTTACGAGGTTAAGTATTATATGTATATAGGATATTTATATGGTTATCAGTAAGCGGTAATGTTATTTGGCATTACATTTTCGTTTTATTATCCGTCTTCCGTTAATGTCCTGTAGAGTTGGTTTATATAAAATTGAACAAGTTAGAACCGAGTTTTGTTACAAGACAAAGTTAATCTGACAGCCATAACTCACGAATTAAACCTTTAAAAATGTTCGCTCCATAAAACACAGAAAATAAAAGTTAAATGATCGTGAGGATTAGGTAAGGTAAAATGCACTTAATCAAGTATGACAACCAGGCAAGTTAAAAATACAAAACGATCAATCAGACGGTCGTAATAAACCATCGAAGCAAGTAACCGGTAAGCTCGAAACATTAAAAAGTGTTTATAAAACAACCCGGTTGTGATTTGTGGCGTCGCCAACGGAGATAAGTAGGAAGCATCAGAAATTTTTGTCGAAACTATCAAGAAAGGACTAATTATCGTAGTTATGACAATAAATAAATCGTACTTTTGATTGGAAAAGTTAACATCGAAGGATCAGAAAAATATTGGTTATCCTATAATGATTAAATTAACATCACACATAAAAGTACTGCACATCAGTTGCTGCAACAGTAAATAGGCATTTTCTGAGGTACGTTACATACATTACGTAATAAAATAACCAAAACGGTTAATTATAAAACATTTCCATATTAGAATATGGAATCCAAGGTAGAATTATAGTCATTTTCAATATTATTATCTGTGTGGTGTAGGTCAAGAAAAAGGGAAAAATACTAGAATTTTGTAAATTCACACGCTTTTTTATAGAATATTTACAACTTGGCACTACTAAAGTTTTATGGGATTATCAACGTTTACCGTGTATTGTATTTGTAGGGTGTGAATTTTTGGGGCATTTTTGACAGTTTTATAAGTTTCAAAAATTTAAATTTTAAAACAATCTTGAAATTTTTATTATTTTAAATCGTTAAAGGCTCGGGACTATTTCGTAATTAAATGATTGAAAAAAAATACAAGTCTAACTTATTTGAATACTGATTGATTGATTGATTGATGAGAATGTAAGATCAAGTGCTGGTAAAATGTTCCAGTTAATGCCGGTCTTATTCCTAGAGTCTTTTTATATTTAACAAAAAAATTAAAATTATTAATGTGTTTAGGCTTGCCAGAGCCTATACATGACTAACGAATGCGGATCAACAGCAGCCTTTATTGAAAAATAACATTTCCATCGAATGGATACTTTATTTAATAGGTGAATCCAAATGTAAAGAGTACAGAGACTAGAGTACGTTGATGCAATATCTCTGGAGCGTAATGTGATAACCAGTTTTGTTGGCATGTGTTATTTCCACTTGGTGTTTTGGTAAATTTTTAGTAAAATTATGTCCATCCATACATAAAGACAACATGTTGGATTCCCTGCATGGTCCAAATTATGTGCTTTGTTACCAATCCATAAAGTCGCAGTTGTGTGTCGTCATCTGTGATCTATTCACTTAAATTTGTATCAATTGCCTTAAAGTTCAATTATGTGGTTTGACCAAGGATTTGTAAAATGTGAGCATGTGGTAGCCGTCTCCGTTTAGCTGCTGGTTCTATTTTACTGTTTGTTTCTTCTAAGGTGGTATTTTAAATAAACCTACTTTAATTAGTTTATTTATTTATTTATTATTCGCTTATCATTCGCCAGTTATAATGTTGCTTCGTCAAATAATAATAATAAGAAAAGAGGTTAGAGAACTAATTGGAATCCCTGTCAAATAAAGAAATAGAGAGTCTTCGTTTAGAGAAAAAAACTTATCGTCAAACACCAATACGTAATCTAGAGCCAGTTTGAAGATGAACCAGACAAACTCACAGAAAATTTACATAGTGCCACTTGAGATATTACTTTTAGACACACGAGGGAAACAAATCAAAACGTTACACATCCCGAAGAAGTGAGACAAATGATTAAAAATAAAAGAATTGCTCGTAGGAACTAGCAAAGGAATCGATCGAAGCGAAAAGACTGTTACACGATTTGGTAAATATCCCAAACAAAAAGCAGATCTATTGTACCCCAGGTAGTGTCTTTGGACTCATTATTTATGCTCCATAATTGATGCAACTATAAAGCTACATTTGCTAATGATAATGCAATATTAACGTTCGCACAAGATAAAACTGACTCTACGTTACCAACAAACAGCCAAAAATGATCAATTTACAAGAAGTACCATATGCAAATCCAGTTTAATACCAAAGCATACGCTTAGATACCAAACTAGGTTGAAAGGCACAAAAAAAACAAAAGAGTCGAATTAAACACTCCGGAAGACATTCCGAGCTCTTGATCCATAATAAGCTTTTGCAATTGATTGACTGATTTATTGATTAAGAATGTACAGCCAAGCATTAAGCAGAATCTGCTAGAGTTGGCTGGGCCCACCGTATACCCGTTTTTACATATACTTGGAAAGATAAGACAGGCCATAAACTTAAACTACATATATCACAGCACAAGAAAACATCTATAATTTAAATATATATATATATATATATATATATATATATATATATATATATATATATATATATATATATATATATATATATATATAAGAAAAAATATTGAACTTTACCTTTCTCTAAAGTTTTAATTATAATTATTATGAAAAACTTAATTTTCATCTACGATTTTCTTTTTAGCTCTTTTGTTTACAAACTAAAACTTTTTAATAAATTAAAAAGCTTTAATTTTCTTAAATAATATATAAATATATCAAAAAGTTTATTTGTTTTTGTCGTCATTCCAAAAAGCACACAAGTTTAATGACAAAAAACCGCATTGCTGCATTTTTTTTGTTTTAAGTTCATTTAAAATTCTTGTACTACACAAAAATCGTAAAGTTACTTGTTTGAAATTAATGTGTGTTTTGAGACTTTATTAGTTAAAAGTTATCATCAAAATATATTTATTCAACAAAATTTGGTTATAAAAAATAAGAAATTTAAATGAAGTTTGCATGTTCGATTTTCGTTTAAATATATATATATATATATATATATATATATATATATATATATATATATATATATATATATATATATATATATATATATATATATATATATATATATATATATATATATATATATATATATGAGTATATATATATATATATATATATATATAAATATATATATATATATATATATATATATATATATATATATATATATATATATATATATATATATAAATATATATATATATATATGTATATATATATATATATATATATATATATATATATTTTTATATATATATATATATATATATATATATATATATATATATATATAAATATATATATATATATATATATATATATAATATATATATATATAAATATAATTATATATCAGGGGCTTATTCAGATGGTGTTACCGTCACAGTGGGCGTGTAAATTACACAATGTAATTTACTGGGTTTTTTACATGTAAAATGTATGTAAAATGTAAACGATTATTTTATACATACTGTAAAATATAAATCAACTTTTTCATTACAATTATCGCCATCTGTTACCAAACCTTCTAATTAAAGAAAAATTGACTATATATTACAGTGTAGTGTATTTGTGTTTATTCATTGTGATATTTGTACATATGTATAAATGTAAAATAAAGTGCAACTTTCCAATGATAAGAAATATTTTGACAATGAAATCTTGACACCTGCTATCAATAAATGTTATTTGATGAACGCTTCGTTTTTCGTGAGAGGAGTTAGCATATGGAATTCCTTGAATGGTAACTGCTGGGTTTCAAAAAGAATATTTTTCCCAAATTTAATTATTAATGTATTAATCAATTTATCTAGTGTTAATTCTATAGTAAGGTTAGTATAATGGTATTGCTGCAAACTTAGGTTATGAAAAATTATTAATTGTAATTAGAGTAAGAAAAATTAAATTGAATTAATAAAATTCACTACAGTTCCATGCTTAAATTCGATAATCATATTCGCTACCTCTTTACTACACTGGACATCAAAGGCATAATGCATAGGCATTTTATCGAATAGATAGAATAGGGCTAGTAATTTCAGGCATACATTTATTTGATGAGGGTGTGCCGGGTAGTGATAATTTGGTTGATCTTGTCCTGTTTGAAATTAATAAAGATTTAAATTTAAAAGCCAGTCAAACGAGTATAGATTCGCTTCATTCATTTCACTGCAGAGAATTATTTTATTTATGATTAAACGTCAAATTGCAATTATTTTTCCGCTACATATCGAAAGAAATATGCACTCTTAAAAATATTTTATTTTAGTTTATTCAAATGTAGCTAGATGGCACTATGTCACTAGTTGTTTATTTTGTCGAATATAAGAACTATTTTAAGACGTAAACAGATGGCATTGTAGAAGGATAGGTGATTTTTATAGTCTCAATGTAGATAACTAAAAGTTGAAAATAATTATGATTAACCATTTAAATAAAATGTTTAATTGGATTTTCTAATGCAAGTTATTTTTATAAACAAATGTTTGTATCATTTATTCAATATTTTAAATTATTTCTGGACGGATTCTCGATTTTTAAATATAAGTTACATATTTTTGTAAAATACACAATTTTTTTTGTAATTTACGTTATTTACATGTAAAATGGAGAAAACGTTTTTTACATGTAAAACGCCCAACCCTGGTTACCGTGTTTGAATGCCTCGTTAGTTAATATAAGTTGGGTTTATTGTTGTTTAAAGCGTGAACAAACAATACTTCGGTTGAAACAATTAATATTCGACATCAAGATTAAATTTTTAATTTTATGTTAATCATTTGCAAATCTTACATTTTGGATACTACTTTTTTTATTGAAAAGTGAGTATTTTGGTTTAAATAGTTGGTTAAAATGGTTAAAATATTTTTATTTAATTATTTTTCAATTGATGAATCTAGCCGTTAAAATGAATAAGCGAACAAATAATTTGTTATATAATTGTTTTACAAAAGTACCAAATACAAACAATAATGATGGAACAATAATGATGGACTTTCTAGTACTTCGACGTATTGCATTATAAAAACTGTCAATTATTAATCATTTACAGAACGATCTGATGCTTCAAAAATCAGCTCCAAAAATAGTAAATTTTCGCCAAGTTAAACTGGTAATAATTTAAATTTAGTTGATGACCTTACAAATGCATATTCAATTCAATCCGACCAAGAATGTAATGCTTGTTAATTACATACAGATGACATAAGACAATAATTAGATAAAGATATACTAAGATAAATTCGCACAAAAAATTAGTCCTGCGAAAAGTAAGAACAACCTAAATTTTCAATTAAGCTGGTGTGATCGATTTCATTGGGTGTTTTATTCTAGAAGTCTTAATGGAGGTTTTTGTAAATATTGTCTTTTTTTCGCAAAAAATGATCAGACCAGAAGTGATTTGTGGAAGTACGCTCTTCGTCAACCTTTCCAGTTAAATAATGACGCCGCATACCACAATGATTGAGTAATAATGGTGGTCAACTTATCATCGAGTGTAATAAAGCCGTCCCAATTAATTTTCAAATTGATAACGAACGCCGTAAGCAAGTTCAAAATAATAGAAAATTGTTGATTCCGATAACAGAAGATATTTTTTTATGTGGAAAACAGGACATTCCGCTAAGAAGGCATATCACAATATCACTTGATCGTAAACCTGATGAGATAAATGGACATTTTTGGTTTCTTCTTAGATTTTGTGCTAAACACGATGAAAATTGTAAAATCAAGCTATCTTTAGCTCCGAAATATGTGAACTACCCAACCCTCATTTCCAAAACAAAATAATAGAAACAGTTGGAAATATGAATATAAACATAATAATTATTGAAGTGAATAAAGCCTCATGTTTCTCATTTATAGCTGATGAAACAGCAGATGTTGCAGGAGTCGAAGAACTATCTGTCTGCGTTCAATTTTTAAAATTTCCCAATAACGAGCCAAAACTATGTGATAATTTTTTAAAATATATACCAGTACCCGAGGTTACTGCTCAAGGATTATTAGAAACATTAATTTCATTGTTATCATCTCAAGGCATTTATATAAAAAAAACTCCGTGAGTACAAGCAAAAGCTTGTTAAACTCTTCCTGGTGCGCTTTATGTTCATTATCCTCCATAAAGAAAGTTGGACAAGACTCTAGAAAAAAAAAACTTGAAAATGTGTGCACCACTAGATAGATAGAACACCATAACTCAATTACAGCATTTCTAGAATTACAAGATGCGGTTATTGATGCATTGGAAACAAATACGAATGGGACAAATAATATAGCATCATCAAAAGCACTTTAGTATTTATACATGATTAAAAGTTGTGAATTCACTTTTAGCATAATTTGCTTAAGTCATGTATTCAGCCATAATTCAGTTCTCTATAGATATTTACAATCTCGAAATATTGCAATCAATGAAATCATAAATGCTGCTGATGATCTAATATTAATGCGAATGAACATTGAGACAACGGAATTTGAAACCGTTGAAATTGCAGAAAAGTATGATTGGCTTGTTAAGAAACCGAAATGGCGAGTCAGATCAAATATAAGCTTTATTGATTCATCTGAGGAATACTATAAAAAAGGTATCCTCTATAGGAAACGTTTATTGCCAGTCTTCAACAAAAATTTTCGAGACATAAAAATATTATGCAGGGCTTTGATTATATCTTACCACAAGTTTTATCTTCTTCATTGAAGGTTAAATATATTGAACATTTGTGTAATTTTTATCAGATGACATAAACCAACTAAGCTTTGCATTATTGCAATCAAGAAGTGCTTCCAATTATTTATACCCCCTCTGTATTTTAGCAACAGTTTCTGTCACGTCATGTTAGGCGTAAAAAAGTTTTTCAACGCTCAGATGTTTAAAAAGTTATCTACGCTCTACTATGTCTGAGGTTAGGTTGACTGGAATGGCATTAATGCACATTTTTAGAGAGGTAGATGTATCGAAGATGTAATACAAGAATTGGTAAAATCCCAGAAAAATTGCTGACACTCTATTACTTTCTTAATAAATAAATAAAACTTTAAGGCTAAACTGAAAATTGGAGTGTGCTTTTATATTTGAATTTTTGGCTACTATTTTATGACTTCCAAAACAATTTTTTGGAAATTTTGTTTTATTATTTTGGTTTCTTTTGAAGTTCGAAATTGGATAAATATATTTGTTCGACTACCTGTATTTTGTGGCGAGATAAATTTTTTAAAGGTTTAGAACAGATTTTGGTACTGTGATAATTTTCCTTGCTTAAATTATGACTAAGTAAATCGTGTGTTAGTCTGCTACGTACATCCATGCTTTGATATATATGAATGAGGTCATGTATATTGTGGCCAGGGATGGTTATTGATGTTGGTTTATGTTGACGAATATATTGCAACTAGTCTTCTAATAGTGAAGGAGCAAGGATTGATTTATGCAATATTCTGTGATGTAAATAGTAAACAACATCAAGTATAGGCCCCGTTGCGTATCTTCTAAGTTTTTTGGTGTTAAGGCAACTTAATATTAGACCGAACTTTTTTCTCACATGATCGATATTCATTCAGTTGTGTTATTTCCAATCTTAACTTTTCTTCATCCTTTTTCAGCTTGTTTAATGACATCATTGTGAGGTTAGAAATATGATTCACCAGCTCGATTATTGACGCCTGGTTTTACGTTAATGAAATTAAGTTTTTAAAATGCCTGTGGAAAAGTTCTAGAATAATGTCAGAGTTCAAACCAGCTAACCCTTTGCAAGCTGCTACCAGTTCACCTTGTGCTTGCTGAAAAGTTTCGATTTCTCCCAATAGCTCGTTTTGTGGGCTTAGTTAGTAGGCATTTTGTGGGGTTGGTTACAGAATCATCTTTTTTGTTAATGTAATTCTTTGGCCCACTAGTTATGGGTAGGCAGTATATTTTAGTGATCTTAATTTTAAATGAGTTATTTCTGTATCTATGTGTGACTACTTTAACAAGGCCTTCCTGTCTTCTTTGCTCGTGGCCAGTGCGTGGGAGATAATTTTCATTTTTAAGGATTACTAGTTCTTTCAGTTGGAGGTTCGGTTATTTTTGCAACAATTTTGGCCTGAATTGTAGTCGTGAGAAATAATCTGTATTGCATTTTTTCCAAAATCCTTGTCAGAGTTTGGTCAGCAAGTTTCATCTTGTAACGATGTGGATACCCTCAATATCAGGTTAAGTCGTTAATATGATGGCCCGTTAACCAAAGAAATTTGTTTAAAGAACATTCTCACTAAAGCTGCGGTATGACTCGGTAATTATAGGAATTATCCTCGTCATTCATAAATTAAATCATTTGTTGTTTCAACGGCTTCGGTGAATAATACTCCAATTTTCTAAAAGGTTTTAGAAAATTGTTTTTTGCGGTATAAGGATAAGATCAAGAAACTAATTTTCAAAAGGCCAAGTTTAAAAAGCTCGTTCATCGATTTGAAGTAATGCTGAAGCGATGTCATTCTAGGAATGCCCTCCTTAGTATATTCCATTCAAATTGCACAGTAAACCTTGTTTCGCAGAAAGATGAGCAGTTGTGGTGGTGAGTCTGATTTTGTCCGACAGTTTTGATCCAATACTGGTTATTTTTGAAAGATTATATTTCATAGGTTAGCTTATTGACTCTATATAGAAATACCACACTTTGTAAATGGCACACACTGCTCATCGATCTGAATAATGTTGTACAAAAATTTTGAAGTTTTGTACAAAAAATATTTCTATATAGGTAGTAACTTGATTTCTGTGAACGAATATTATTCTCTTGACCTTTACTCATGCTACAATCCATGCGTTTTGGTATTACATAAATTAGGATAAACGCAATGTTTCATTCGTAATCGATATTTACGGATCCTTGTTTAATGACTCAAAACACTACTCACCTTTCATATTTTTAATCTGGTTCGTATGTACGGGAGTTTGACCAATGTTAAGAGTACCAAGAAAATGTTCTTTACTAATTTGAATCATAGTTGATCCTTTTGTATTTCCTGTCTGGTTCTAATTCGTTGTAACATTTAAAAAATTGTTTTCTATAGCCATCTTTCTTGACGACTGATCTGTATCATCAGATCTTGTATAAAAAAACTACCCAAAACTACAACAGTTTCTAGATCACTATTTGTCTTCCAAAAACGAAATTGGTTTACTTTGCATCTTTGCATTCTATGTAATTCGTGATCTGATGTGAATCACTATCATGCATTGTCTGGATTTTGAAAATTTTCAATTTGTGACATAAATTGATCGGTTTTAATGGCCTAACCATCATGCATTTTCAAGATTTTGGAAATTTTTGATTTATAAATTGATAAATTGTTTACGTTTTTTGATCAACAGAAATGAACGCTAAAGTTTAATATAACGCACCTAAAATAAATTGAACATTTAAATTATATAACTAAGTTACAGAACAGTGTCCTTTAAACAGCTTTACTTTCCCAGCGATTTAGTGTTTGATTGGCCGTAATCGAGACTAGACGATCTCTGAAGAGAGTATCATGAATTGATGAGCAAAAAGATGGCTCATCAGTATAAAGAAAGCAATGACATCTTTTGGGTTGCTTAGACGTAAAATTTGATTTACAAAACTTTTAACAAAATGGTTATTTAATTTGTGTAGCGCATTCATAGTTGTACTAATTAGGTTAGAGAAAATAGTAGAAACTCAGTAAAACACTTATGGCCGGCATTTAGTGTTAAATTACACTCAAAAAATGAATTGGTTCTCAAAAAATATTTGTGACACCATCGATTAAAAGGTTATTTTCTTTCGCTGAAAATTGAATCAAAAAATAAATACCATAACCTGGTATGTGCCAAAAAAATTTCAAATTAATACGGCCACTTTTAATTTTTATTTAATTTTAATTTTAATGATTTACCTACCATTAAAAAACAAATTATCAATTTAATAATTAACATTTAATTAGGTAATTATAATTTCGAATATATATCATTAAAATATAAAAGCTCATTTTCCAAACGGTTATATCGTGTGTAAATTAATGAACAACAAACAAAATGAGTTTTTCATTAAACTTTATGTACACACACCAAAAATAATTTCCCAATTTTTCATTTTTTTTTTATTTTTTTATTTTTTTGTAATTTACAAACAGACTGGAAACTTAATTAAAATTATTAATAATAAAAAATAAAATAAATATTAACATTTTAATCGTTTGATACATAAATTGTATTTTTTATTGAAGTCGTTGGTAATTATGAATTGATTTCATTACACGCGAACGTTTCATTGACTGGAGTATTATTAATGTTATAATGTGCTGTAATTATTTATGTGGCTTTGTAAAGTAATTACAATATTTAAAAATAGTTAAAAAAAAATAATTTTACTACATTTATATTTGATAATTATTTTATTTCATTGAACTTTTACTCATTTTAGTTATACATAAATTTTGCTGTAAGCTTTACAGTGTTGATAAATTTTTATAAAAAATGTGATGGAAAAAAAATCAAGAAGTTTTTTGAACTTAGTAAACAAAAACGCAGACATGACATCACATGACACTTTGAAAGTTTAAGTCATTGTTATACCTTATTTTCTGTTTTTTAATATATTAGACAGCCAATAACTAACCAAGAACCCTTTGAATACCGGATACCGGAAAATTATTAAAATATTAAAATAATTAGGGGATTATATTATTAAAAATGGAATATAATAATATAATAATATAATAATATAATAATATAATAATATAATAATATAATAATATAATAATATAATAATATAATAATATAATAATATAATAATATAATAATATAATAATATAATAATATAATAATATAATAATATAATAATATAATAATATAATAATATAATAATATAATAATATAATAATATAATAATATAATAATATAATAATATAATAATATAATAATATAATAATATAATAATATAATAATATAATAATATAATAATATAATAATATAATAATATAATAATATAATAATATAATAATATAATAATATAATAATATAATAATATAATAATATAATAATATAATAATATAATAATATAATAATATAAT
>OY744475.1:205132094-205134481 GCA_963556175.1 Tipula confusa
TAATAATATAATAATATAATAATATAATAATATAATAATATAATAATATAATAATATAATAATATAATAATATAATAATATAATAATATAATAATATAATAATATAATAATATAATAATATAATAATATAATAATATAATAATATAATAATATAATATATAATAATATAATAATATAATAATATAATAATATAATAATATAATAATATAATAAT
This sequence comes from Tipula confusa, assembly GCA_963556175.1. NCBI lineage: Eukaryota > Metazoa > Arthropoda > Insecta > Diptera > Tipulidae > Tipula > Tipula confusa. Next base: position 205,132,309 of record OY744475.1, read on the forward strand.
ATAATAATATAATAATATAATAATATAATAATATAATAATATAATAATATAATAATATAATAATATAATAATATAATAATATAATAATATAATAATATAATAATATAATAATATAATAATATAATAATATAATAATATAATAATATAATATATAATAATATAATAATATAATAATATAATAATATAATAATATAATAATATAATAATATAATAATATAATAATATAATAATATAATAATATAATAATATAATAATATAATAATATAATAATATAATATATAATAATATAATAATATAATAATATAATAATATAATAATATAATAATATAATAATATAATAATATAATAATATAATAATATAATAATATAATAATATAATAATATAATAATATAATAATATAATAATATAATAATATAATAATATAATAATATAATAATATAATAATATAATAAATATATAATAATAAATAATATAATAATATAATAAATATATAATAATATAATAATATAATAATATAATAATATAATAATATAATAATAATAATAATAATATAATAATATAATATATAATAATATAATAATATAATAATATAATAATATAATAATATAATAATATAATAATATAATAATATAATAATATAATAATATAATAATATAATAATATAATAATATAATAATATAATAATATAATATATAATAATATAATAATATAATAATATAATAATATAATAATATAATAATATAATAATATAATAATATAATAATATAATAATATAATAATATAATAATATAATAATATAATAATATAATAATATAATAATATAATAATAATATATAATAATATAATAATATAATAATATAATAAATATAATAATATAATAATATAATAATATAATAATATAATAATATAATAATATAATAATATAATAATATAATAATATAATAATATAATAATATAATAATATAATAATATAATAATATAATAATATAATAATATAATAATATTAATAATATAATAATATAATAATATAATAATATAATAATATAATAATATAATAATATAATAATATAATAATAATATAATATAATAATATAATAATATAATAATATAATAATATAATAATATAATAATATAATAATATAATAATATAATAATATAATAATATAATAATATAATAATATAATAATATAATAATATAATAATATAAATATATAATAATTAATAATAATAATATAATAATATAATAATATAATAATATAATTAATATAATAATTAATAATATAATAATATAATAATATAATAATATAATAATATAATAATATAATAATATAATAATATAATAATATAATAATATAATAATATAATAATATAATAATATAATAATATAATAATATAATAATATAATAATATAATAATATAATAATATAATAATATAATAATATAATATATAATAATATAATAATATAATAATATAATAATATAATATATAATAATATATAATATAATAATATAATAATATAATAATATAATAATATAATAATATAATAATATAATAACTATAATAATATAATAATATAATAATATAATAATATAATAATATAATAATATAATAATATAATAATATAATAATATAATAATAATAATATAATAATATAATAATATAATAATATAATAATATAATAATATAATAATATAATAATATAATAATATAATAATATATAATATAATAATATAATAATATAATAATATAATAATATATAATATAATATATAATAATATAATAATATAATAATATAATAATATAATAATATAATAATATAATAATATAATATATAATAATATAATAATATAATAATATAATAATATAATAATATAATAATATAATAATATAATAATATAATAATATCATAATATATAATATAATAATATAATAATATAATAATATAATAATATAATAATATAATAATATAATAATATAATAATATAATAATATAATAATATAATAATATAATAATATAATAATATAATAATATAATAATATAATAATATTAATAATATATAATAATATATAATATAATAATATAATAATAATATAATATATATAATATAAAATAATATATAATTAATATAATAATAATATAATAATATAATAATATAATAATAATAATATAT